>PVIC010000135.1:62896-162593 GCA_004025085.1 Thryonomys swinderianus | reverse complement strand
AAAATCTCTTTTTGTAGTGTAGCCAAATGAATCCAGTAACAGCCAACACATAAGATGTGTATTAATCTCTTCCTAAGATCAGGTAATATTTACTTTGTCTTCCAAATTATTGTTGACAATAAATTTATAAAATATTTTGCATTTTACTGACATGAATCCAGGATTATCTTGCTTATTTTATATGTTGTTACCTTCTAATTACTGAGCTGGTGATGCAGGTTTAAAATTGTATTTGCATTGACACTCCAGTCTTGATATACATTTGTTAATATTTATTTATTGTTATTAATTATAACAATTATATATTATACTTCAAATTATCATTGCCATTAATTGGCATTAATATACAAGGATAAGCTATGCTGCCTGCTGAAACAAGTGAAATAGCATCTTGAGAGTTATAGACCATAAATGTAGTGTTTGTTCACTTACCAGAATCCGACCATCAGCACCGATACAAGCTGCGGTGTTCCACTGTCAGAGAGAATTTCTAAGACCAGATTCTACTTACTATACTTCTGTTATATGTCACTGGGCTCCAGTATCACCCTTGTGTAATTTAGCTGGAGGATGAGAGAAGGTAAATGTAACTGCCCCAGCTAGGAGGGAGCACACAGTTCTACAGTTACATTGGTAAGAACTACCACGGTGATACTTTATGTGACAGTGGAGTTTATCACAATAGTGATTTTAACAGTAAAATTGATATAGAGAGTTAGTTCATGGGGACCGAAGGACTGAAACCACATGGGGAAAACACTGATGAGTGAGAAGGAAAGAAGTAAAAGACAGCTCAATTTATACTACTCGCTAGCTCTGAGAAGACCGAGTCTTAAGGGCTGAAAGAAGCTGAGAACCTGTTCCAGCTGCTCCTTGAACTAATTCTGGCTGCCACATCGGAGAGGCATTCACTCCTTATTTGCAACATAAAAGGTTGATCACTCAAATACCCAGAAATTCATCCTGGCTTTTTCCACCTACTGCTTTTCACAGAGAAGCTAGAGGATAGGTAAAGTAGGTTTTGAGTGCAGTGGCAAGAGCTTAGTAGGCAGTATGGTAGTGTCTGACTCACTACTTATACAAGTGTCCTCACCTCTTGCCCAGTGCTGACAACTGGGAACTATTAAAAGCAAATGACACTTTATTATGCAAGCTTGGTGAAGCAAACCAGCAATCTCTCAAATAAACTTGCATGGTTCTAAATCTTTGCTTGGTAACAGCACTTAAAACTTAGCTCATGGGCCGGAGATTTAGCTCAGCGGTTCCAGCGCCTGCCTCGCAAGCACAAGGTCCTGAGTTCTATCCCAGTGACCACATACAATGCTGGGCGTGGTGACTCACACCCACCAGCCATCAATACCACATACCACAGTGCTGGGCATGGTGGCTCACGCCTGTCATCCCAGCACTCGGGAGGCAGAGGCAGGAGGATTGCTGAGTTGAGGCTTGCCTGGGCTACATAGTGAGCTCAGGGCCATCCTGAACTACAAAGCGAGACCCTGACTCAAAAAAAATAAAAAAACAAAACAAAAAAAACCTTAGTTACCTCAGAAGGAAGACCTTGCCTCGGCTTTCCAATCTCTACATTATCCAGCCCTCTCTACAGCCACCAGTGATGGACTTCACCTGAGGGGCATTGATTCTGCTGACTGAGTTCCCTAGTGAGGACCGTTGGCTTTGAAAATCAATCACATGTAATTCACCATCACTATCTCATACTATAGCATTTTATATTGCTTGACCTCAGTTCTTTAGATCTTAAACTCTGATTTTGTCCAAATGTAATCATCTGGCTCTGATTTATAATTAATTCCTGAACAGTGTAGTTGCTAAAGAAGTGCTGTGTCCCAAACACTTGTATTTTCCAACTTTTGACAGAAAGGTAACTTCTGATGAACGTGTTGCAATCACCGATGTACTAGTTACTGTTACTTTCAAATAGCAACCTTTTTTGTGATGGTTTTATGGACAGGGAATTTTGGGAGAGTTCTTTTGAGTACTTCTGCTGCACATGATGTCGACAGGGGTCAGTTGGAGCTGTGCAAATGGGAATGGAGTTGACTGAACGGGCAAGATGCCTTCAGCCACCCCCTTGTCTTCAGTCTGATCTACCGTGAGCCTCCTCTGTGACCACAGGGGATAAGGTGTTTTCCATTTTTATCTTCTCTGCAGAAGGGAAATGGGCCATTTTATGTGGTATTTCAGGTATTCAAAACACCAAGACAGACCCTTTCAGCCCTTCTAAAAGCTAAATGCAGAAAGTGGCATAGAATCATGGCTACAATAGTTAACGGCAAGGAAATACTCTTCCCATTGTATGCCTTCTACAGGACATCACTTTATAAAGGAGACATTTTGTTCGAGACAGACAGTGTGTATTAGGCTTAGTGCATATTATATGTTCATGGAAGAATTAATGAGGGTTTCATGAGAAAGCCAGCATGGCCAGAAACAGAAAGCAAACACAAAGTGTTAGAAAAGAATGACTCTGTGCGTTCCTGAGCATTTTATTTTGAACCACAGGAAATAGAAGAGGCATCACCAGTGCATATGCTCAGACAATTTCTTTAACAGTGACCTAAAATTATATCTTAATGTTGAGACTGAGAAGTTCAGCACAGTTATCCCAGAAATTCCTTAGGGTTGTAATGGGTGCAGGGAGCAAGCTGTAGCCCAGTCTTGGGTTTAAATTTTTTTTTCTTCCTCAACAGTGCAGGGATTCTGGGACTTTGAAATAAACCTCTACTCTTGGTCTAATTTGGGAGGCAAAATCTTCCATCTTTACTGTGTAATAGAAGCATATTTACCACTCACTCTCCTCCACCCTCTCTTAACTTGCAACACCCCTAACTTGCTTCTTGCCTCAGCTCAACACTGCTTCCTGTTAGAACCGCATCCTTTTATTTCCCAAGGCTCATTATTATAATTATTATTACCCTGTGTGGTAGGAGGTGGGAAAGAAGACTTCATTATGTAAAATGTGATACATACATCTATGTGGAGTGCTTCTAAAAGTAGAATGTCTGCCAAGTTCGCTAGCAGCTTTACCAGTGTATAATTAAGTTCTCATCTAAACTATAGTTTGTTTGTGTGAAGGGAGAGTGTGGAACTCAGAAATAGAAGTTGCGATGAGTTTTCTCCCTTATTTTTAAACTACATGTTAGTTTCTGGTTTTGGCAACTCTGATTTTAAGGTACTCACACTACATTTTCAGTTGTATTAATACAGTGACCTAGATGACCAGAGACACGCTTTTGATTCAGAGTACCTAAAAATTCCTGGATAGGCTTTAGTGTAAAATATGATGGTCTTCAATATTAGACATTGAGAAGAAAAGCCAGTCTGGGAGAGAACTAGGTGCAAATTATGCCATTTTGCAGAAATACCTGATTTTCCCCGATATTTTAGCATCGCATTTCAAGTCTGTTGCTGTGATACACGGAAAATCAAGCTGAGTGTCATATGAAGCAATTGGACTTGTTACAAGACCTGAATTTAAGTCTGTCTCTGTGAAAGTCAACCCTTAGTAAGGCGAAGGAAAATTTTTAAAAGAGAGATGGCTAAGGTCGTTGTCTTTTGGTTTGTGTAGAGCACAGAGTAAGAAAACACATGTGTACATAATATTTTTGTTGTATGCATGTATTCGGACACATGCATACACATATATAAACAATGTAATATACAAGAAGAAATTTGACTGTTTAAGTGATTCAAACATTCTGAAAGACAAAAGTCCAATTTAAGGAATAAAAAGAACTCTTTGGAAAAAAACGTAATTTAATACTGGTCTATAAAGTTCTCCCACAAATGAGTTTTAAGAAAGGTGATGTCACAAATATGGAAAAACTGTGAAACTAAGATAAGCAGCATACTAGAAAACAGACCAGTATGAGAATAAATTGTGCTAAAAGAGATGAGGCAACTATAGAATGATGGCAGGTCCTGAATTTATCAGTTACAGTCTTTTCTGTTCGACATCCTAATGACAGTAAATTACAGGGTGTATATGAAGGTGGACTATTCAACCATCAGGGAAACAGATATATGTAAAAGACCTGACGAGCACAGATTTTCAAAACACAGTATATTTAATTTTAAGTTTTAACTTATATAGGAGACATATGTAATTGGAAAGCTAATTAGTCTTTATTTTCATTTCTGGATTTAATTTTAACTGACATAGGAAAACAGAAACTCGTGTATTATTGTGCCGTGTCATGTTTGATATATGTACACATTGTGTAATGTTTAGATGAAGATATATATATATTTTTCATACCAAACATTCATCATGCCTTTTTAGTGAAAACAATACATTATTTTCTTCTCCCTTTTGAAATATACAGAACATAACTGATATGTATGGGCACCATGGTTTGCAACAGTACACCAGAAAGTCTTGCCCCTGTCTAGCAATGGCCCAGCACCCACCAATCACCCTTTCCCTTTCCCTGACTCCCTGTCGTTCTCCAGCCTCTGGTAACTACTGTTTTACTCTCATCTTCGGTGAAATCAACTTCTGTAGATTCTACACAATGATGTTACAGAATAGCTCCCTTTCTGTGTCGGCCTTATTTCACTTAATGGCCTGCCATTTCATCCATATTGTCATAAATGACAAAATTTCATCCTTTTTTATGACTGAACAGTATTCCATCACGTGCAAGTATCACATTTTCTGATCTCATTCATCAGTTAATGACACCTCGCTTGATTACACTTCTTGTATACTGCGAATAGTTCTTCAACAAATATGGCAGTGCAGATGCCCCAGAGAAAATATTCTTGAAGGTGGATTTATTTATGTTGCTTCAGCAGTTCTTTTTTCTCTGGCATTACAATCTCTAACTTTCTTTGATTTTGTGATTGTGTGATAGTTTTAAATTACTCAATTTATAATTATTTAGCTTTTTTCTTAGTTGTCCTACCTAGAATTTTTGTATCCAATGTAGATTTATTGCAAGTTCTGATGACGAATGATATCAGGCACATTTCCATGTGTTCATTTTCTTCTATGTATGTCAATATCTTCTTTCATTTGTCTGGTCCACTTTTTAGTTTTTATTTTCTATTCATATTTTTTAAAATATATCTAACTGTATTCCTTTAACATTTATATCTTATAGATATATTAATATAAATTTTAATATTTTACTTCCTAAACTGAAAGGGACATATCTAATTATTATTTTATTCAATTATAGATTTTTATAGTTAAGGAATTAGTTTATTTTAATCTACCTTTTTCCTACCCTATGATCATAAGTAGAAATTTCGGTGCTAACACTTTGGGAATTTACTATTTGATTTTGAACATTTAGATTAAAATGCAACAAATATAATTTTTGTATCCAGTAATGACTTAGATATGCTCTATTATTTTCTACACATGTATATAAGTAATACAATAGAATTTGTCTGTTTGGTAGAGTTGATCCCCAAAGCTCTCTAAGCATGGAGTTGTGTGTGTTGGAATAACTGAATTATGAAATCATTAAATAATTATGACATATTATCCTTTAATTCTTATATCAGTTCTTCAAACTTAGCTTTTTAAATATAAATTTTCAAGTGTTTTGCCTTGTTCCATAATATATCTGTATGTACAGCTACAATAGTTTAATGCAATACACATTTTTACTGCACTTTTTGTATTGAATAACTTCCTGTAATTTTTGAATGTTTATGTTCTCCTTGTTAATATCTAGCTTAGTTTCATTTTCATAGAAGCACATTTCAGTATTATTTCAGCCATCAGAAATTTGTTGAGACTTGGTTTATGGCACATTGTTAATTTTTCTAGTATCTTATGTACACTTAAAAAATATAGATCCCCCTGCAGTTCAGAGTTATGCTAATTTGTGTGCTAATTACATTTAATCACATTGCTTCAGTGTAGTTGCACATAGGTTTTTTGGCCTTGATCTGCAGAGTTGCTGAGAAGTATGTATTAAAGTTATCTCTGTGCTTTCACCCGCTGTCGTGGGAGGCTGAGTGGCGTATGGGTGCAGTGACATTTTGAGGGATCCCCGATATGGTCATTACTGTGATTTTTTAGTGGTGATCTCATGGTGGTACCTTTTTAGACACTAAATTTTATCAAATAGTAAAATTTAAAGATGATAATGTGTTCTGTGTGAATCATACTGCCTTAAAAGTGTTAAGCAAATACGTGTCACAAGACAAAGGAAAGAAGGCATGGAAACATCTCCATAGACACAGAAAATCGTGTGATAGATTTCCAAATGATTCTATATAGTCAGGTATTCCATATGAGAACTGAATAGAAAATTTCTTACTGATGAATAGAGAGATGATAGATAGATAGATAGATAGATAGATAGATAGATAGATAGATAGATAGATAGATAAAAGCTCAGAGTTTGCCCAAACAATAGAAAAAAATTCCTGAGGTCCTGAAGAAAACTATATTTTAATACCCAGATTAATGAAGAAGAAACTGGTCTCCTATGAATTTAGCGTATGTCACTGTCACTAGTGTCCTATGTCTCCTATGTCACTAGCTCTGTATCATTCTTGGAAGATCTGGGAGAATTGTTGTGCTAGTCATTTTCTCTGTTCTGAGGCTGAGAGAAGAACTGAATAAAGTAGACTGCTGGGGGTCCTGACTTAAGATTCTGCGGGCAAATGTGTGTGGATTTCTAGTACTGAACACTTAAGACCAATTGTTATGTTAGTGTATCTTCTAGAAAGGTTGATTGATATTTTTGATATTTTTTTTTGAGATAGGCTCTCACTTGGTAGTTCAGGCTGGCCTTGAGCTCACTATGTAGTCCAGGTAAGCCTTGAACTCACTGCAGTCCTCCTGCCTCTGCCTCCCGAGTGCTGGGATTACAGGCGTGAGCCACCATGGTGGGCACTGTGGTGTGTGGTACTGATTGCTGGTGGGCATGTGTCTCCATGCACAGTATTGTTGCATGTGGTTACAGGGCTTTAAACCAGGGACCTTGTGCTTGCTAGATAAGCACCAAAATCACCAAGCTAAGGCTCTGGCCCCCTGAAAAAAAAATTTTTATGACAGAGAGAACATAGTATGCTGACACCCAAAGATAAATGAAATAGTCAACAACCTCATTAAATAATAGTTACTAAATGCTGAGAGACGGTTTTCAGGGGTATTTGTAAGTTTCTCTTGTGTGGCACTTCCTACAACCTGCTCAGAAGGCTGTGCAGTTATTGCATTGCCCTTAATAAGTGTGGTCAGCAAGACAGAAGGCTTTATAAGTTGCTCTCAATCATGGCTTGTTATTTTTTTCAATTTAATTTCAGTATAAATAACTTATCTATGTACAAGTAGCAGTAAAGCTAATAACCTTAAAAAGGATTAAGATTAGAAAATAATGCTGTCAGTAACAGCACTCATTAAAGGCCTTTATCACTGCAAGCTGATGAACTACATCTAGGATAATTGGCCTCATTATAATACATTTGTTTCTTTGCCAGGTATTCTTTGCTTCAGTCTCATCTGATTGCTTGTGTTCCTCAGTTTGGCCAATTAAATTTCTCTTCTGTCTCTATCCATTTCTAAAATTGCTAGTTTACAGCTCAGGAGTTCACTGCTGTCAGTGTGTCCTAGATATTTCAGAAATGCATGGAGAAGACACAAAAGCAAAGATAGCTTTATCCTAAGGTGCAGACCATAAAACACGTTGTATATTAACTTACATCCCAAGAGAGGGGGTTTCTACCTATTTTTTTCAGACACTGTTATAATAATATTTGAAGCCTAACTACACTTAGACCCCTTCTAGATTCAAGTTGATTCATTCCCTAAAGCATTACGTTGTTTTATTTCCATCCTAAGCAACAGGCCCACACCTAAAAGAGACATAACAACAAAATAGTTAAATTGCTTTATACTTTAAATACATAAGTATGAAATTAGAGATTCCCTCTTTTGAAAAATTAGATAACAAATATCTTTAAGGAATCATTTGTTTGACTCCTTTTTCATCGTCAGTTGATTTTTATTGCTTGGGGTCTATATGACCTCAATGTTTTAAGAGAATTTCTGTAGTTCCTAAATTCCGGGCCTCATTCAAAGACAAATGCAGAACAGAAATGAATATATGCAGTGAAAATGAATTATCACATGATTTATTCTTCTGTTACTGGAAAAAGAACAGTCTCACTAGACTCCTCATGTCTCACTGGACAAAAATTGATGTATCTGTGAATATATGAGAAACATGTAGGAATATGAATTTTTCATTATGATTAGAGAGAAAAAGAATAAAGGTCTTGATAATGATTTGTGAATATCCCCTTGCTATGGTTTTAATGAATGTGTTCTTCCCAAATTCAAACATTAGAATTTAAACCCCAATGTGATAGTAATTGAGATATTTACAATGTGATTAAATAATACACCATTGTCTCCATCAAAAGATTACCTTATAAAAATACCAGATACACTCACATCCCCTCCACATGTGAGGTCACAGGCTCTGCCTCCTTGGCGGGTCAGGAAAAAGATGGGATTTTGTAAACACGGTCTAATTCTTCACCAGTCAGTATGGGTTACTTTTTTACAGCATTAGGAACAAACTAGGATACCAACTGAAAGTATATAATAAGAAAAGAGTCCTTTGTCTAATAATTGGAAATCTCCACGGAAAATTGTCACTCCTTGTTCATTCCTGAATGTGTTGTGTACGTTTTATGGTGGGACAAATCTAATTCTAGTACCTGAATATATCACAGAACTTCATCTAAGTTCTTAATGAACATTGAGTTCCACTACAGTGAAAATGATGAAGCAGGGGCTGGGGATTTAGCTCAAGTGGTACCGCGCCAACCTTGGATGCACAAGCACCTGAGTTCAATCCCCAGCACCGCAAAAAAAAAAAAAAAGGTGAAGCAATTCAGTGTTGTAATAGAACTATTTAAGAGTAAAGAGGGAATACTAAAATTATGCTTATGCAAGAGAAAGCTTATAATCCCTCAAGAAAATTAGTACATATTGTCATCTTACCTGCAATAACCCCATTTATAGCCCAGGCCACACTCTTGTTGATTTCTGATTCTGGGTTTTATGATTGATCCAGGAAATGTGACAGATTAATAACAGATGAGACCTTTGCACAAGGAAAAGTAGCAACTGCTATCAGCTGATGCCAGGTAATGTAACTATTTCATATGTGCATCCCATCCAGTACTAGTTCTAGTGCTCATTGTCATTGACAACATTGCGAAACAGGTAGATCAGAGGACACGTTTCCAGATCTGACAGTCCATACACACTCCCAGGCTGCCCTTCACCAAGGTTTTCAATCTGATATTGAAAAGATTATTCTGCTCTGACTAAGAAATAACAAAACAAGAATATAAGAGGAAAATATCTCTAATAAAAAGTGGGCACCTATCTTCCAGATTTCTCTATTGATGAAGCAATCAATCTATCTCCCACTTGTAAGCAATTTTATGAAAATAGAAGAAAAATGTAAGCATTACTTATTAAGGTTTATACCCATAGTTTATTATAAGTTTGTCATGAGAGTGTTTCAGTGGCAGTGAAAGTAAAGACACATCAATTTACTAATAAATACATGGGATTACAATTAATGGGTTACATTAGTTAGGCATTTGCATTTAACTTCACATAACAACCTTTCCTCTTTACCATACATGCACACACACTCATACAGACACAGCCCAAAGCCAGTGATTTCATATAAAGTGGATTTATTCTCTGAGAATAAAACCTTTGAAAGTAAGAAGGTGAGACCCTGTGAATTAAGTGTCTTTCAGAACAAAATCATTTTCTTGGATTTTACTTCTGAGTAACAAGATGTTAGATGTAATTCCTGCCATCAAATGTTTGTTCCAGGACAAATAAGAAACAAAAGAGGCACCAAAAAGGGACAATTTTTGTCCATTTTCTTTATTTTTTAAACAATTTCTCTAAAAGCTTTAGCCAAGTAATTACTTAAATCTCAATACCAAAAATTTAGTATATTACCATCACTTCAAAAGTAATTCGCAGGAATCCTGGTACATTGAGAACACTTGTCTAATTTTAAAATAAAAAAGCGATATTGATTCAAAACTGGAAGTTCTTACCAATGATATTTAAAATTATGTCTAAGCATTTATTGACAAAAGTTTACACTTCTCAAATTTTCATCATTATTATCACGTCATATCTGTACTAAAATAGTAAAATGATACAAGATTATAGACATTTTCTTAGTTTAATAAAATAACAAAAATATATAAAAATTTAAAATATGATCAGTGATGTTTTTCTTATCAAATACAGATACAGTGGTGTGAGGCAAAAAAAAATGGAAAAATAAAAGATTTTTTCAATTATATTTAATAATGATCTATTTTACTTTTTTTCTAAACTTTAAGTATAATAACTGATTAACCATGTACCAGAGACTGTCTAGAGCCTAGAATAAAATGATATACAAGATATTATCCATTAGACTAGGATAGATTGGGATACATATGTAAACTACATTTGTTAGGGCTAACAGGGAAGACTTTTTGACAGGGTTGTTACTGTCAATAAAAATGTAGAGAATTACTATAAACACTAAAATTTATCCATTCATCCACTAATGGATGTCTGGGTTGATTCTTTGTCTTTGAGAACAGTGTTATATATCTTTGATGATGATTTTATATCTCCTGTATGCATATCCACAAGTGGAATAGCTAGATAATATCAAAGATCTAGTTTTCATTTTTGAGGGATTTCTGTACTATTATGCATGCACAATGGAATAATATTCAGTCATAAGAATGGAATTTTATTTACACCAAAATGAATAAACTGGAAGACCATCACATTAAGTGAAGAGGTTCAAATGCAGAAAAACGAAATACATGTTTTCTCTCACTTGTAGAAGCTAAAGAACATGTTAATGTAAAGTAGTGATTACTAGAGGCTGAGAAGAGTTGATGGAAAGTTATAAAGAAAGGCTGAATAACTAGAACACAGTAGGTTATAATTTACTGCATCACTGTGGGATAATTATAGTTCAAAACAAACATACTTTATGAATGTCAGGAAGAGAGAAGCTTCACTGCTTCAAAAATAAAAGACAAGTAAAAGGAATGCTAATTACTTTGATTTCATCAGTGTATGATATATATATGTGTATGTACATATACGTTTCTCTCATTGGTGAGACTCAAGTTGAATGAAGAAAGGTTTACTTAGTTCAGTGTGCAGAGGTTCTAGTCAGGATGGTCTGGCAGAGGGGAACTGCAGAGGAGAACAGGGAGTGCTACCTCAATGGCAGCAAAAGCAAAAGGCTTAACAGTGTCTTTCTGCTCCTTTTATCTTATCCAGACTCCCCGCTGTGGGTGGCACTCACAGTCTTAACCATATTGATTTTGAGCCTATCGCTGTGTCATAAATCAATTCCAACATCACATATTCTGTATCCAGCCACCTCTGTGAAACCCCACCTGTGACCATGTGCACTTTGGGGGGACATCGAAGCACAAGACATAACATTCTGTCCACACCCCCCCACAGACTCATGCATATCTCTTTATGCAAAAAAAGCATTTAAAGGACTATCAGTTTCAGTGTAGCTGAGAAGTCGAAGTCCCAATTCTCCTCGGAGATTTAAAACAAATTCTTAGCTATACGTTCCTGTATAAATGAAAAAAAAAAAAAACAAATACTTCCAACATTTAACAGCACAGGATAGATATTTCCATTTCAAAAGTTACAAAGAGGGGCATACAAAAGAATGAGCCCAAAACAAATCTTATAGGCTAACGTTAAATCCCACAGTTCAATTTTCAGTATCTCCAATAATCCATGGCAAGTTGTGAACTCCAAAGGGCTCGGGAAGCTCTGCCCTAATGGCATCACCCGTGGTGGTAGGTGTCGTGGTTTCTCTCTTGAGCCAGTTCTGCTCCTTCTTTGCTGTTCGCCTCAGTCATCCACACTCCTGCCTTCTCCATTGCTCTGAGGTCTCCAAGCCAAGTTCAGTTTCACACTGCCAGCTTCACATGCTGCCCTCTCGGACACTGGCTGGCCCCCCAGGCCTTCTTCCGAAATCTGGGTGGAAGCCTTCCTGACCCCGTGGCTCTTGCGTTTTGCATGCGTGTAAAACCAGCACGATGTGGGTGATGCCAAGGTCTCCGTCCAGCTGGAGCAGAAGGCCAGGCTTCCTTCTCCACTGTAGAATTCATGTCCCGGGATTGCTGAGTAGTCTGAACTCAGTCCTGAGGAGCGAATTCTCTAGGCTGCTGCCATTCTTGAACATAGTGCTCTAGGATTCTCTTCTCAGAGCAATCTGTAATATTGAAGCTGCAAAAATAGTCCTACTGTTCCTTGTGATGGTGTCAGGCTATTTTTTCTATCTTCCTGTTTCTTCTCAGCAAGCAAAATCTCCTCTGCTCTGTTTTTGAAGTCTGTGGCTTTACTGGACCTTCCTTTCTGGCCAATCTCATAATGTTTTGAATTGTTCTACTGGAATCATTGCTCTTGGTTCTCAACATAAATCTAGCTAAAAGCCTCCAACAGTAGCCACACCACTGCTTCAACATTGCACTACCTTGAACTTTATTCTGCAAGATTAATTAGTATCTGTGATGAGCTGACAGCTGAATAGCAACTGATGATTCTACAATGCTGTGCTATGTGCAAAATTTAAAAAAATCATAGAAACAAACTCCATTTTGTTTTATAGAAACAGACTCTACCATAGTGGGAATAAAACAACCCACCACTAATACATTTCAGTAAAATGAAAAACGATCACAATATAATAAAGAAAAATGTGATATTCCAAACCATCTATTATATACCATTTATGATTTTAGCATAAAATAAACAAAATGAATGTGAAAAAATAAGAAACATGATTAATAACTATTTTTGAAGAAATAGCAGAAGTCTCCAATACAGCAGAAATATTGAAACTAACTTCAACATTTTAAAGCAACTAATACATGAATATTTAATTTTTGAAAGGAATAAAGATCATAATGGATAGTTATACTGAGAAAAAAGGAAACAAATGTAAAAGAAAAATGGAAATTCTAGTACTGCCAACTACAATAATGGAAATACAAAATTTGCTTGGTTTTGTCCGCAGTAGTTTGTACAGGGAAAGAGAAACAATGAATAAGTTAGAAAACATATAAAGGACACATGGAAAACAAAAGGGAAAGAGGACTGATGACCCATGGTTTTTCAAAATGCTATACCACAATGGTAAGTATACCCATAGACAGAGAAGAAAATCAGTGGAACAGGAAAACTGTAAAGTAATAATGATAGTGAACTTTCCAAATTTGGTGAGAAAAATATGAATTTACAGAGGCAGTAATCTATGTTTAAGCACAAAATTACCAAAATGCAAAACTAAAGGAGTACATTTTAAAAGCTAACCAAGAGTAAGATATACTGCCTAAACTTAATTATGAGTAATGTATTCCTTATCAGTAATAGCATTGACTAGAACCTGACAAAATAAAACTCTAAAAATCTAACATTATAAAAATTCAAGAATTTCATATGCACAAACTATTTTAAAATAGTTTTTTAAAAGTGAAAACATTTCCAGAAAAATAAATGCCAAGAGAATTCATTGGCAACTGAGTACACTTCCAGAAATACTAAAGATTATATTTTAAGATGAGAAATTACTTTATGGAAATTTGGATCTGCAGAAATCAATGAAAAAGAAAGACTGAAAAATACAGAAGTACATATGAGATATCATGTATTGGGTTTTTTCATTCTTTATATGATAGCTAAACTTTTAATTAAACATCACAACCTGTATTTTATATATAAAATGAATAAGTGAAAGTTTCATGGCAACGATAGGAGAAAGAATAAGGACAAGGGTTTAGAAGTGTACTGTTGAGTTTCTTGTATTTTATATAGTGCCGTGAGTCTTGACATTCTTTGAACATTCTTGTGTCGAAAACTATTCACCAACGCGATGAGATTAGAAAATGGTGCTTTGAGAAGTAATTAGGTCACAGGACAAGTCATGAAGAAAGGGACTAGTGCCCTGATGAAAGGCCTCAGGGAGCCGCCTGGCCCTTCCACCGTGTGAGACCGCAGCAAGAGGGTTCGCCTCATAGTGTCCCAAGTGACTGAGATGCACGCTTGATACAATACTCATTCTAATTAGAGTGCAACAAATTACTTACTCTAATCCCTGGGTAAGTCACTCAAAAAGAGAGAAAATATAATAACTTACCCAAAGAAAAATGAAAGAAACATTAAAACAAAATATTAAATGTGTTTTTCAAGTCAGATGAAGGCTGGAAAAGATTGGTGCAGAAAATAAGAAACAGAACGGGCAAGTTAAAATAATTCAGTAACATGTTAAGTTACAAAAACACCAATATATAAATTGTATGTACACAGGTTAATACAACAATTTAAAGGGAACCTGATGAGGAAATGGGATAAAATAAATTGAAATGTATTTTTAAAAAATATACCATGAAAGTAAAAGAAAGTTTAAAAAACGTAGAAATTATTAAACTGGATAGAAATAAAACTAATTACAGATTGAATAGGAAATGTAATGACTCACATAGATGCAAAGCAAAACAATATACAAATATTTTTGATATTGGTCAAATTTTAACTGTTTTGTTCAAATTTTTAAGAAGAATAAAAATTTATTAGGTAGTCTAAGTTAATGACTGCATCATTAACCAGTGCATTATTTGGAAATTAGTGTTAGCAGAAGAGAAAAGGTATAGATCAGAACACTAACAAGGTCATTTTGTCAAAACTATTCAAATGAGCGCATAGATAATATTGAAAATATATGAAACACAGGCACAAAAGTAAAAGAAACCTGAGCTATATTTACATGGCCATTATCTCTGGGAGGTGCTGACTGCTGCTGGTTTGGGACATTCAACAAAAGGCTGCTCATAAAGATATCATGCGCCCCTTATTGTAATGCTACTTCTTATTCAAATGTATGTTGCTGTTTTTCTTTCATGCGCCCTTTTTAAAGAGAAACATAAATAACTGTTTTCCTGTGTTTTCACTCTATGTAGACTGTAGGGTCATCATATTTTCTGAGTTTTTGCCCCCTACCATGCAATCCGTAGAAATAAATAATTATGAATCTTGTATGTTAAATGATTTAGCATCAAAATATAAAGATCCAAGCTTAATTGGAATTGAAAACTAAAACAATAATTCTTATCTCCAATAATGGATAAAATATCAAAATACCTTTTTAAATCATACTTAAAATAATTGAAATGTGTCTCTCTTAAGTGACAAAAGTATCAAAATAAAGTATAAGCAGTACATTTAAAAATTATTTGCCAAAGTTAATAACTAAGAATATCTCATTCAGTTAGTTCTCATTAAAAACTTTAAAAAATTGAAATTTTGTGACTATTTTGTGTTAATCATCCAAACTAACAGAATAAAGCTAAGTTTAAAGTGAACAATTTTTACCTCAATCTTTTTATAACTAAAAGAAATTTGTAAAATACCATTTCTTAAAATGCAAAAGCAAAACATCAAAAAGGAAAGCAATAATAAGCATCATAACATTATAAGCAAAATATTTTAAAATATGGTTAATTTTAAGAAAAGTAATAAAGCATGCCTAGAGTAGAGAAAACATTGTTAAAACAATTTTTAGAATGAGAACATAATGTAAGAGTAACTGTACAGAAAAGAGACAGTCCATGGAAACAGACTTTGTAAATGGGGAGGAGAGTTAGGATTGATAGATACACTGATATTGTTTGTACTGTATATTGAGATAGAGAAATGAAATATATTTTCAATTGCTGTCAGTGTAAGTATACTTTTGTAAGGGCTTGCTATTTTCAATGTGTAATATATTAATAACTTTTTAAAAAGAAAGTAATATTAGGGAGTATTCTTGTCAATCATGGGAATAAGTTTGAAATTTTGTATACAGTGATGATTTCCCTATAAATATTAAGTTATTTTCTTATAAATTAAAAAATTCTGAAGAGCAACTAGTAAATATAGTCAGATGAATAATTATAGAGTATATTAAGGAAGTTGGAAAATAATTTCAAATGAAGTTTTCACAACTGAATTTTTAAAAACCTTTAACTGACTGACCTTTTAAACATATATGAAGAGAATAGAGGGGGTATAAGTTTTATAAAATAGTTCTAGAAATTCAACAAATAACAACCAAAATATTAAACAAGAAAATATAGTTTGGGTTGTCTAATATTGTAGTCTATGGGCCAACATGGCTACTTACTTTGAAATTTAATTTATATTAAGATTCAGTTTCTCAGTTGTTAGTCATATTTCAACTGCCTAACAGCTACATGTGCTCAGTGGCTGTAAGACTGGAGATTGAAAAATATGATTTTTCAGATTCCGCATGTAATTCTAGAAGAAAAGACACATCCTTTCTAGATGTATCATTCAGAAAAAGAAAAAGATATAGGACAATCTAATTTACTAAATTTGATCATTTACCTACTTCTAGGACTAGAGAACAGAGGTATAAGAGACCTTATGATTTATGGCCCTGTAAAACCTCAAGAGAAGATAAATAATCTATGTCACCATACATTTACAAATACATTATATGTCTTCACCACAGTAACTTTCTTAGACAGACAGATACTGTACCAGTCTTCAAGAATGGAAGCCAAAACTCATAAAAATGGAAACTTGCTTGCATTCACTCTGCTAAACAGTGTCAGTGCTGGGTCTTAATTTCGGCCCCTTTAAGTATAGCACTATGAGCTTTTCGCAGTGTATCTCTTATTTCTTCCAACAAGTATTTTGGAATCATCTAAGTGCTTAGACCTATTGGAATGTTTCTGTGTCCAAGTAGCTGAAAGCTAATTTATAATATACAAAAGCCTGCAAATTCTTTCGTGCTATCAAGCATACAAGGTGCAGATGTCCAGTAACTAAGATTTGTTGTAGTGCAGGCTGGTCCTCAACTCACTCTGTAGGTCAGGTTGGCCTTCAACTCACAGTGATCCTCCCACATCCAGTATTCTAACCCCTGTACTAGGCAAGAGGAATTCAACAGCCACAATCCAAATCCTCGAAAGTCCAATAGCGACCAAAGACACTCAGTTGGCAATTATGTATAAAAGAAATTTTCTATAAAAGCATGTATCTATTTACAAAATTTTTTCTGAGTTCATTCCACCTGATCCTTACTCCAACATTGTAATTTGGCAATTAATAATACTAGGTTTTTCATTCTTGTTTTGAGAATAGTAAATGGGAAAAACTGAATCTCAAACAGTATTAGGGATTGAGTCATGCTTAGAATTTTTCAAGACAAGAATTTAGGCTTTCTGACTAAATGATAATGTTCTGCATTGATATTATAGTAACCTTTTGTGGAAGGGAATTTCTTCTTTGTTATTGCAAGTATGAATATACAAAATAAGTCTTTCTATAGAAAGCAAAATATTAACCATGTAGATTATCCAGAAATTTTGCACCCATGATGTCACCTCTCTGCACTGTTTACCTTGTTTACTTATTTGACCAGGCACTTTTACAGTCTTGACACAGACTGACAGCTTTACATACCAGAAAATATTTCACCCAGTGACTCAGAGTGTCACCTACAGAATATACCCAGATGTCCTTGCTGTCACTGACACATTTCCTGAAATGAAAACCCTCGGACAAAAAGCAGAAAAAACAATTTTATCAGTGCAGCTCACTGGAGGCTGATAAAGATTTGGCTTTGACCCAAACTTATTTCCATTTCAGTGAGGGCAGGGAAGAAAGAAAATAGTAAGAAGATGAAAGAGAGGCCCAGGGAATCGCTGTGTCTCCTTCCAACTCTAATATTCCCTGGTCGTGTCAGGAGGAGGCTCAGATATGTGTCAGACTGGCCATTCCTGGTATAACATGGTTTGACCTTTTTATATTAACTCTTATGACCAGGGTGAAATGTTGCTACCAAAAATTGTCTTCAGATTATCGAAAATAAGAGAAAAATGCAACTGACATTTATTAAGTGCCTCCTACATGTTACCCTGTGTATTGCATTTCATTTTATGAGAATATTTTCAGATATAGATTCTGATCCTCAGAGCAGTTACACACCTTTCAGATAAAACTCCAGTTAGAATCAGTAGAAGAAGGTTCTTGGAGTTCCAGGCACTTCCTATGATGCTTATGTACCAAGTACTTCTAAAGAGCAGAACTGATAATGAAAATTATGAAAAAGTCACAAGGAGGGAAGATAACACTGAAGAGTCAGGAAGTATATATAAGAGGAAGGAACAACCCAGGTTTGTTACTCATTGGAAAACTTTGGAAGTCTGGATTGCACGACAGTGTGTCTTTGCATTTACAAGCTCAAAGGCTTAAACATTCGCAAATGCAGTAAAGTTCAGCTGCACATTTTGTACTTCCGTTCCTTCCATAAGATTCCTGCTAAGGTGTTTTGTTGTAGGGACAAGGAAGGTACTGGATAAGACAATACCTACATTCTTAATTCTCTTCTATCTATTGCTGTGGTCGGCAGCTTGGTGCTTGGGTGATTTTACAACTATTTCAGATGCACAGTGTGTTTGCTTCTTCCACTGAGGTTCTTAGAGAGAGAGAGAGAACACATAGAGATCTACAGAAAAACGTTGACATTCTCTCATAGTGAAATGCAGAAATGTGGCGGCATTCTGATTTATATCTAGATGTCCTCCTAGAGGCTGGGGATTGAGCTGAGTAGAACAGCACCTGCCTGGCAAGCACAGGGTCCTAGGTTGGATCCCTAGTACCAAAAACGGAAAGAAAGATGTCCTCCAAGAGTCCCATGCTCTCCTAGAGGAGCTGTTTGGAGATGATAGGATGATGGAGGCCATAATTCATGGTCTTTCAACTAATTACAAGATTTGAGGCAATTTACAAACCCAGATGCTCCTTTAGTGAGGGGGGGAGGTAAGGTCATTTCTAGGAGTAGTCTTGTATAGTATCAAAAAATCAAGCTATCAGTCTTTCTCCTCTCCTCCTCCAAACAGACCTAAGGCCTTGATCAAGATAACTGTTCATTATGGGGGATGGGAAATGACAAGACATTTCAGTGACTACTACGCACTGGTTCTGAACCAACAGTCATTCCACGTTATCGAAACTGTCACTGTGGCCCTCCAGGGAGTGTAGGGGCCTATCAGAAGTCAGGCGATCAATGGAGCTTCAGACAAGGCTAACTCACGGTTGGTCTGTGAGGTCACGAAACCTACCCTGAAGTCATTTTCCCATGTCCAGAATGCATAATTGAAATAGATGTATTTAATACTTGAAAAAAATCCTCATTTTGATTACCTAACCTTCAGTATGAGGGATATTTAGTTGACAAGGCCATATGGAAGCAATTACAGTGTCTCTACCTCAGAAATGAAAATCCCTATCGCATCCCTGGAGGGATTGCAGGGATTAGTGCCACTACCAAGGGGCTTGGAAAATGTTTCTACTATACCCCCATTTAATTCTCTTATTTGGCCCATGAAGAATGTGGGTGGGTAGTGGAGAATGACACTGGATTACTATACGTTTAATAAAGGGGTGACTCCAGTGATAGTTGCTGTTTCCTTGTGAGCAGATTGATACAACTCCTGGTATTGTTTTGGCAAATGGCTTCTCCATTTTTTTTTTTTTTGAGACAGGGTCTCACTTTGTAGTTCAGGCTGGCCCTGAGCTCACTATGTGCCCCAGGCAAACCTCGAACTTAGCAATCCTCCTGTCTCTGCCTCCCGAGTGCTGGGATGACAGGTGTGAGCCACCACACCCGGCAGCCTTCTGCATTTTTATCCATGAAGCCCACCTGAAGCAGTTTTCTTCTGGCTTGCAAGGGCAGCAGTACACTTGCACTGTTCTACTTCATGTCTCTATCGTGTCACAACTTAGTTCATGGTTATCTTGATTATCTTTCTCTTCCAGAAGGTATCACGCTGATCCATCACGATTATCATATTATGGTGATTGGATCCAGGGAGTAGGAGATATCAAGCATGTGGGCTTGTTAATAAAGCATTTACATGCCAGAAGATATTGGGCTCTGCAGTGAGTTCCAAGGCTTCAAGATTTATAGTAGATGCTGTGATTCTCCAGAGCCTGATTCCACCACTGATTCCTCAGGCAGCCATTGCAAACCACTGGCCACTGGCTGCTGTCAATCTTTTACATACCATATAAATATATGTATAGAGATATAGGTATAGATAGGTAGGTAGATGGATAGATATATCTGTAGATATAGGTACAGATAGGTGAGTAGATAGATAGATGATAGATAGATTTTAATCTGTTCCTTTAATGAACCCTGACTGATAGAGAAGATGTAATTCTACACGTGACAGTGTCTGAGTTACTTTTGTCTTTGGTGGAACAAAGTATTCAACATGCACAAGTGAAAGAGGGAAAAGTTTACTTCATCTCAGTTTGTAAGGTTTTCAGCCAGTCAGGGCAGCACAGCAGAGGGGCATCCCAGAGGGGAAACCGTTCATGAAGTTGCGGGCAGGAAGCAGCACTTAGCAAGTCTGTCCACTCCTTTCTGTTTAGGTGCCATCCAGGGGATAAAGGTATTGACGTGGTGCCATCCACATACGGAGTGGGGCTTCCATGATCCATATCCAAGACTATATGAACTCTAGCCAGTAGACTAATTTAGCCCTACATACCCTTAACTTTATTATTGCATAGTTAGCTGTTTCTGGAGGAGAAAATTGAGACAGATCACATGACTGTTAGTTAAGAGGCCTGAAAGACTTATCCTTCGTGCGATTCCCAAGCATTTATTTATTTTCCTCTTTCCCAGAGGCCTTTCCTTATACTTGTTTCCTTAAATTAACTTCTAAAATAAATTCCCTGTAGACACTTGTTTTTCTGTTTTGAAGACAGTCCACTTACAGGCTAACATGAGGAGGTCCTGTATCTAATCATTATCTAACACACAGGAATCCTACAGCATCCAGTACTCATGTATTTTGTCTTGATTATTTCTGTATGCCTAGCACTAGACATAAACTTCTCATAGTGATGATATCTTTATTAGTTAATCAACGGATGGACTGACTCATTAAACTGTTTAAATGTGGTCAAACTAAATGGACTTTCACTTAAAATGATCTTCAGTTTGAAGAAAAGGAACCCAATGAGTTACAGGCAAAAATTATTTATAGACAAAATAAACAAAAGATTAACATTTAGGAATTATATTTTAAATAAGTGGAATCAAGGAGTGCTTCAATGAAATTCAGTCATTTCCTCTTTAGATACATGAGCTGACACAAGAAAAAACTGAAATAAAATATGCATTATAGAATTGTGTGAAGGTATAATATAACTTATAATATACTAACACATATGTCTATTTATACCTAGGAGGGAAAATTTCAAATTCAGGCTCTGTGAATTGAATGCCAAACCTATTGAGTATTAGGATATCCTTTTGAAAAAGACATCTCTGTTTCAGGCAGTTGGAAATGCAGCTAACAGGAGATTGATAGCAGTTTTTTTGTGTTCAGTATCTACCAACTGGAGAGCAATGTAATACAAGACACATTGAAAGTCAACATCCTGGAATCAAAATCAAGGATCTTGTTAGGCTTTGGATGAAAATATTTAGTTTAAGTTGATCAGTAGCAGTGTGTGTTTCTATTGACAGGTGGTGTCAACTCTTTGTCTACCTTCTTATAGGTTAGTGACACTATAAAATAAATATGATGCACATCTTCATAGGATTTTTCATAGGATACTATAATATCAATGTAAGATATTGTTATTTGTGCGATACCAGGTACTATCCCTAATACTTTGTATTAGGAGCACATAGACTGAACTCTTACAGAAATAAATAACTTTCAATTGAGTCTTCAGAAGATTAAGAAAATAATTCAGAGGGTGTAGGGACTTATCGACAGGGCAAGAGTGATGGAGGACATGCAGTTCATTCTGTTAGACAATACCTAATAGGGCTTCAGAACAGCAAAGATGTCTTTCAAATGGGTAAACAGCAAAAATTGGGAAAATTATTTCAGTTGCTACAGAAAGAAATAGGTAAGACTACTGAAAATAAAATGAAAAAAAAGATCTGGATACCAGAAAATTATCAAAGGTCTCATATTTGGAATGTTTTGCACTAATATGAAAAAACCTGAGCGTTTCTTTCTACATTCTTTCCTCTAAATTCTCTCAAAAGACTAACATATTTCCTGATAGCACTCTTCTTGCAATACATTAAACTGATACTCATCCTGAATCAGTGCTTGTCTTTTTAATTTAACCTATCATGAGAGAAAAATCGTTAAAAAATATATTGTTCTTTCCTAGGTGTCAAATTCTTTTCCAATTGCTTTTTTTTTTTCTTTTTACCCACCATGAACCTATTTCGTTGTTTCCTTGGGGAAAGCTTCTGTAAGAGTGTGAGTGGAACTAATTGAAAAGATCAAATTTAATAGAATTTAAACTTACCAAAGGGAGAGATAACTTCAGTCACAGTGGTATCAGGGGAGGTGGAAGAAGAAAATCCGGCAAACTAAACCATTAGAAATGTCCAGTAAATTCTAGAATGGAAGATAGTCCACTTATTTAATTGGAGAGAAGATAGGAGTCAAACCAGTGATTTCTCTTCACTAGCAGGATGCACATCAGTATTGTTTTAGCAAGAAATTTGACTCAGATGTGGAAGGAAAAATTAAATTATTTCCTTGTAGGAAAAATACTATTTGCTTCACTTTCAATAAATGAGATTTTGCTAAAATGAAGCGACAATACATTTGCTGTTTTTCAAATAATAATTGAGATGTGACATTTGTCTTCAGTATTGGCTTGAACATATTCTAACTGGTCTTGAGCCTTCTGTTACTCCTTGCACATTTCTGTGAGTCACTTGTGTGCATTTCCCCAGGGAGATGTCATAGGCAAAGTCTTCTCATAAAAGTAAATGATAAGAAGGTCTGGCTTTATGCTTTGGTGCAATCTCATGTTCATATGATCTTCCAAAGTGTCATAGGATTTTTTTTTTGTACCAGGGATGAAACTTGTAACCTTGCACTTGCTAGAACTACTGAACTAAATCACAGGATGTCCTAGAAATTGTAATACTTAATTCAGAGGTTCCTTCTTCTCCTTTACGCTAAAATCCACTTAATTTGAAATTGTAAAACTGAAGAACAGGTTTTGGTATGCAACATTACAAACACATATATACATATGTGTGTGTTATTTGATCATGTATAAATATTGGAACATATGCATGTTATTTTAGCATATTTATAGCTATATATATTTTAGCATATGCACATTTTTGTGTGTGTGTCGTGCTGCAGAACAAGCCCAAGGCCTTGCGAGCGCTTAAGTACTATTAATTTATACTCCTAACCACCATTCTGCTTTTAGTGTAGAATTAAATGTCATCAATTATTTTGCAGTTTTACAACTATGTCTTCTATCGATTCTCAAAACTTCTTTACCAAATGCCATAAACTTTCATGTTGTTAATGAGATTTTGTAGCTTTTTTTCTTGAGTACTTGTTTCTTTAATGATCATGTAAGTTATTTCACCATCATGTGCCTTTAAATGGTTCGGTCCTCTATCCGGTAGACACTCATTCTTTGAGGCTTGTTGTCTTATCATATAGTCACCGACTTCTGAACTTGTAATTTTCTGACTTTATTTTGATGTCCCCCATTCTTTCAAATCTGTTTTAATCGTCTTCCTGACCCCTGTATTTTGTGCATAAGAGTAATGTGATGATATATGCTCTCATTTTTCACAGTTCAAGAGATCATTATGTGGCCTATCAAAAAAAGCCCCATATCAATTGTTCATAAGCTGAGCAACTTCCTCTTATGCACAGGAGTTACAACTAGGGTCTCAACCCTAGGAAGCAAAAAGTTACACACTAATTACATTTCGCTTAGCTTGGCTTTGAAATTGGTAGTCATTTATCACCAAGATAAAGTAGCTGAATTTCTTGGAAAACAGACAAATTTTCAGTAATTCTCTTATTATAAGGTTTAAATACAGTATATTTTAGAAAACTTTGAGTCTCTCTGCTCTGTTTAAAAAGTTTTCATCAGCAAAACTCATTCTTAAGATATGAATAAATTAATAATAATACTCACATAATAATCTTCAAAATAAATATCTTCTTCACAACAGCTCTGATGAGGAAATTAAGGTATAGATTGCTGGAAAATTTTTCATATTGGTTTCAGAATTGTTTTCAAATTCTGTACTTTTTGCCACTTTAAAGTGGCTGTTACAGATGGGGCTTGCCTTCAGAATTATTTTGTGTCTAGGAGATAGCAAGATCGTGCGGAGGTAAAAACAATGGCATTACTGCCACCTGCCTTTGGGCCAGACAGGGCAAACCTGGCAATGGATTCTGTCCAGAGAGGCTTGAGATGCTGTCACCAAGCTTCGAACAGCCATTATTTTCGACAACATGCAACCATGAAGACCCACCATTAACTAGAGACCTAATTACGTAGTCTGCAGGACAGTGCACCCTGTTCTTCTCGCCGTTTTCCCAGATGTCTCCTCCCCTCACTCAGGTACTCTCCTCCCTCCCTCCTGTCTTCGGTCATTCTGTGCTGCCCGAGCCACGCTGTATCCGACCTTCTGATGCTGCTCACAGAGAAGGCTATTTGTTATTTTCTTACTGTGGCTATACTCTGACCTCTGTAGGAGAATTACAGAAATTGGCATGTCACGTCAGAGACAGGCAATAAAAACGCTTTCAATTAATAATCCCCTCGTATCATTGACTGGACGAGGCAAATGCCAGTCCTCTATATCCATGCGAGCACTTGCAAGTTTTCTCATTTCTCCATTTTACCTTTAGATTTACTCGTGTCATTCCTGTTTCTTCCTTTCTGTGGTTTTTGTTGTGAATTTTTAAATTTTCTTTGTCAAGTATCCCTTTTTAGCTAAATAACGAAAAATGGAAATGTTTCAGACTTTTTTCCAACCAACTAGCTCATTGGACTGGATCACCTAGAATGTGAACCTGGATTTTCACAATGAACATGAAATTTTACCCGTGTATGTACCATACAGTTCTTTGATTTTTCTTAAACAATGTGATTCTGAAAAAGATCATTAGTACATAACCATATTATTTTTTGCCCAATAAATATTAATAAGTCACAACAATGTAAAAAGTGCTTGGTTGGTGATGCTGTTGATAAAAACGGAAATAGGACTTGCTTGTGTTGTCCTTGAGCCCATGATCCCAGAGGACTCAGACAGAACATGAGTCGTGCACAGGCGTACACACGTGCCCCAACACACACACAGACACACACAGACGCACACAGATCAAGCTGTTACAGGCCTTCTAGATGAGGTCCCTCTGTCGCCCCATGTCCTCACGGAGGCCTCTAACACATGGCCCCGTGCAGGGCTCATGCTGCCAAAAAGATGACGCTTGGTCTCGCGCAGGTGTTCTCTGAAAATATCATGACCTTATGATAAGGAAGCGAAAGTGACTTGACAAAGAACATTTACAAAGGGTGGCAGAGCAAGTATAGTATTTTGGAAGGTGGAGAAGAAAGTGCTACATAAAACATTCTACATCTTTATAAAGACATTAGCACTAGGGTGAAAGTTACTGTACAAACCTTATGCAAAGAACAGTAACATCTGCATGTACCTAAGAAAATATATAAATGTCTATATTTCCTATATTAGAATTTTTTTATTTTTGGAGACAGAGTCTTGCTTTGTACTTCAGGATGAACTCTATGAAGCCCAGGCAAGCATCGAACTCAGCAGTCCTCCTGCCTCTGCCCCCCAAGTGCTGGGATTACAGGCATGAGCCATCATGCCTGGCACTGCGGTGCGTGGTACTGACTGCTAGGGGGCGTGAGTCACCACACCCGGTATCATTGTATGTAGTTACCCAGGATCGAACCAGGGACCTTGCACTTGCTAGGCAGGTGCCAGAACCACTGAGCTAAATCTCTGGCCCAGAATTCTTTATCTCCTACTGCACTTCAACATTCTTTCTTGCTTTTAAAGACTTGCACTTTTCCTGAGCTTTTCAATAAGTAGTATCTAAGTCTGGATAAATTTAAACTGATAGTAGGCTTTATTGAATTCAGTTCGTTCCATAATAGTTGACTCATTTCAAGCTTCATTTCTGGGTTCATCTGCCGACCTGACCATCTCAATGAGAGCTCGCCTAGATTTCTTTCTGTGATTGATTCACTCTTCTGACTTACATTTGGAGAATATTATTTTTTTAATAAGTTGAGCTTATTGGTACATTTTAGGAGTACATTATGATCACATTTCTCATTGAGAATTTGTACCTAAACATGACATAACTTGATTCTTCTTTTTTTTGCATTTCCCCACACTCCCTTCAACTCAACACCCCACCTATATCCATAAAGCTGTGGGGGTTTTTTTTCCCCTTTTACCATCGAAAAATTTTTTTCCATGCTTGGGGAATATTAAGCCCACTGTAAGTTATTTCTTAATTCACACTGTAATATTCAGATAGGGTCAATTAATGTTACTGTTAAACAAAAATTGAGACTTTGAATATTCAAAACAAAGAACATTAAAGTTAGAAATTAAAGGTAGAAAGCATCTTTCTATTCTTGGGTTTCTCGGTTACAAATTTAATGTTTTAAAATTATAACTAGTCTGCTTCTTGGAGATCAGGGTCCTATATTCTTTCTTTTATAATTGTGTTTTTTTTACTCACAAAGCAACTGAAATTTGATTTTCCTTTACAACATTTAAAATCACAGGCTTTTCATTCAGCTCATTGTCTAAATGTACTGCATAGTCGCAGGAGAGTGTATTTTCCAAGAAAAGAGTTCTTAATGTTTCCCGATTTCTTCCAAAGTATTACTTTTTAGCTTTGGTTCCATCTTTTATACCAATCAGTTAAGATTTACTCCTAGTAGCCTAATAACTCAGTAAAGTGTTTTTTTAAAATCAATTAAATTTTGAAGTTTACAGAAAATTTTAGAGTTAAATGTTTCTATCAGCTAATTGTTCAGCTATGTCATATTCTTTCATAGCCTAGAGTTTTCAAATATCATTTTACATTGAAAAATGATCACTTAATTTCTATGTTTAACTGCAGTTATTTATTTAATTTGTGAAAAGTTAAATCTCTTTCAACATTTTTATTAGTAATAAGATTTTTCTTAATCATCCCCTGATCTACAATATAAATAGAATAATTTCACAGAAGTTTGTAGCTACCATCTAAGTTAAAACATAAGTCTGTAGAATACACATAATGAACTAAAAAAGTTAATGAACTTAAAAAATAAGGAACTGAAAGAAGTTTTCAGAAAACCATTTCAAGAAAACTACTGAAAAATAGAAGAGATAATTGAAATTTACCATTATTCTACTCATTCATGCTCTTTCTTATCCAAGTTTTATTTATTGCTCATGTTTTGACATAGATATAATGAACTCACAATGCCATGTACAGTTTAAATCTTCGGATTCTTCTTGTTTGTCCTGTCCTTATAGATATCAGCTCAATCCCAGGAAGCTAGGACTTTAATGAAAATAAAAAGATATACCTTCCCATCTGATATGAAATGATCCTCCATGTTTGAATACTTGGAACCATTTCAAATGCAATTTATACTAATCCCAAATTCTAAAAATGAAGCATCATAGAAAAAGCTATTTTAAAGAAATATTGCAGACTGGTTATCAATATGTCAAAGGAATCTTTTCATTTGGAGCATTTAGAGTGCTGAGGGATTCTCTTTCTTGCTTTGTGAAGCATAGATAATATACAGAATGCTGACTAGAAACCATGCCAATCTGGCACCTCCAGATGGTTGGGAGATAAAAATTTATAAATTGAATTTTTACCTTCTCCAAGTATATGATACATTTACTGGTCATTTTTCTCCTTCTTATAGTATGCCTCATTAAGTGAAAACTTTAAAAAATGCCTGCATAAATTGTGCATAAGTTGCTATTCAGGTGCCTTAAAAATTCAACTCATCATCTCCATAATTCTATCTTCCATTTGGGAATTTTCACAGGGCTTTGGACAATCTGGTATCTGAGTCTTTGAGTAATTAGTATAGATGTATTCTAAGAAAAGTTGGCAAATATTATACTGATATTAGAACAGTAAACTAATCTCAGGCAAGCAATTGAGTCAAAGCCTTTAATATTTTTACATCCTAAATTGAATGTAACTGTAAATATACATTTTTTAATTGTATGATACTTTAAAAGTTTATTGTACTACAAAGCTGAAGTCTCAAAATTTCAAAAAAACCCTATTTAAATGTAGCTACAATATATTATATTATTATCATTGTCAAGGTATCAAATAATAATTAGCCACGGCATAAAGCTACAGTGACATAAATTAAAACTTCTGTTTGTAGCTTAGCATACTATGTGGAACTGTGTGATAGAAAGTGGACAAAAATGAAACAGGATTTATAGCTGTGTTGCAGTTCTGAAGTTCATTATGCAATGTGGAGAAACTGGTCATCACAACTAAACTGCATGATTATCTTTCTTCTCATTCTGCTACAAAAGAATTGAGTCAAATTTTGCAATAACAGAATTCTAAATACTGAGTATCATAGACCCTTGGCATGAAAAAAACACGTCACTAATACACTGAAAATAAGTAATTAAAGAGGGTTTAAGGGAAAACACCAGAGGAGAGTAGCATGTCTTGGAGTGAAGAACAGAAGGGATGAATTGTCAAATCTAGGCTAAAAGGAATGACTGGTGTTTGGATCTGGTGAAACAGGAAGCAAATTAACTGCTGTTGTCATGTAGTACAACGTAGGCGGAAGTATGGCCTATGCGAAGCAATACATTCATGCTCAACCAGGAAGGATGAATAAAAAGCCCCAGAACAAGAGTGCACCCCAAGCTGTGCCTCTCCCTTGCTTTAGTATCTAGTAATGCTTCCCGTGATCTGACCATAAGATGAAGTAAGATAATAAGAAAATGCTGGGTCAGTTTCTCAGATCGCCCAAAACAGGGAAGAAAGATCTGGCCCAGCGAAAGGGAACAAGGCAACTGAAGGCAGTGCGCACTGACTGCTCCAGAGCCGGCTGCCAAGCGCTTTCCACGTGGTAGCTGTGACTGTCCTGGCCGTTCTCACTTACGGGAACCCCTGGGAGTGTTCATTTTTCTTCTCTCGACCACATGCTTGGAGGCAAAAAGAACTTTTGCTTAGGAGCCATCACACAGTTTTTCTCTAAAAGAAATATCAGTTCTACTGTGATTTCCTTTCCATTAAATATTCTTCTACTTTTGATTTATAAGACTATATCAGGGCTAGGACTACGATAAGGCATGATAATCACATCAATTATAAAATTTAAGGTGTAATGAAATTTCAGTGATAAAGATGGTTCATATCTTTTGCCATTCCTTACAGTGGAATCTGAAATTACAAAATATAAGCCTGAAATCCACAGTGAACAAAAGTATACCATTTTAGATGAAGACGGTTCCTTCTTTGCTGGCACACAATGCCATCTGACTTTCCTTACCCTAATTCTGGTCTGGTTTTCCCCGAATTACAGCATAATAGCAAAAGCTTGATTAAGGTATAAAACCTAAACAATTGTGAAACAAGAAGGAGTACAAGAACAATTTTCAAATACCTAGAAATCACATAGTGGACAACATCAATTTAAAGAAAATTGTAGTATATTACATCACAAAACAGTAGCGGTAAGACTTAGGAGTTGGTTCCAAGAAATGCTTGGAGCTGCTTTAACACATATAAAACAAAATTTTAACCCATGTAAAATGATCAGATGTAAAAAATAATCTGTAAAATGATATAAACAGTATCAGATATTTGAAATATTGTATGCTAAAGATTTGGGGTTTTTTGTAGATTATATTAAAATCATTTTTATTTCAATGTGTTTTATAGAAGTAAGGTATTTTCATAGCTAAAAAATTAAAACACTATAGTATTGATTTCAGAAAGACTAGAATGAATAAAAGTATAAACATTATCACATAAAGTAAGAGACTAAAAATTACTTAGCTTGATAGATTTTCAGAGATATTTCCAACAGAAAAAGTAAGAACAGAGTGCAATGGAAAAGAGCAAACAAACCAAGAGAAACAGAAATCAGTATTATTATTTCCCATATCACTTAGATCTTCACACGTGGGTGGTATAAACATATTTTGGAGTTGAAAACTGCCTTATCTGAAATGTAAACATAATTATATAATACAAATGCAAATTAAAATGGCAGTAGCTCTTCCCTGGGAATTCAAACTAACTCCTTAAGAAAAGTCCCTTTTAGAGAGTTTCTGCCGGAGCCGTGACTCAGAAACCGAACCTTCTTCCAGCTTTGGTTTGTCAACCAGCTTTCACATTGTGCTTGTAGCACTCAGGGTGGGAGTGAAGACAAGGGACCCTGGGAGACCACCAGACACAGAGTCCAACCCTGCGTGACGGACACATGACTCCTCTTGGCACTTCAGTAGCTCATGCTAATCACCTGCACTCTAGCTACACGAAAGTGTTGCTGAAAAAATAATATTTTCCAGTATTGTTCCATTGTAAAAAAGTGAAAGGACTTGATAGCTAAAAAGCTTATCCCTGAAGTACCAGGCACTACATAACTTCCGAAGGAAAATTAGAATGACCTCAGGAGCGTGAGTCACCTTTCCCCTTGCTGGAGCACAACACCCATAAGAAACTTGAAGGAAAGAATATTTAACTTAACGTATGGTTTGAGGAGATTCAATGCAAGGTCCGAAATCTCCTGGCCAGAAACGTCATAGTGGAAGGACGCAGAAGAGCAAGGCTGCCTGCTCTTGGCTGGCTGGAAGCAAAGCAGGTAGTAGACATGGAGTAGAAGAGAGAAGATCCAGAACCCAAGAGCCCAGTTTCGCGGCCTACAAAGGTCACGAGAAGAAGCCTGCCCAAGCCAGTCAGGTTAGCAGAATGAAGGGAACTGTCACACTCCACCCCTTGTTAACCCAAACACATCGTAAACTACACTTACTCTCCAGAGAAACAAATGATATGCTAATAATTCTACCTGGCCTAATAACCATATGTGGAATACACCGCAAATGCAGCATTGCATGTGGAAACTCTTAATAGTTCCAGCATTTTCCAAAAGTTAAGTCAAAGGCTTTTCTGAGAATCACTTTGCACTAAGAAAAGTCACTTTTGGAGTAACTGTGAACCACTGTAAAACTTCTTGTGTGTGTGTGACAGGGTCTCGCTTTGTATAGTTCAGGCTGGCCCTGAGCTCACTATGTAGCCCAGGCAAGCCTTGAACCCAGCAATCCTCCTGCCTCTGCCTCCCGAGTGCTGGGATTACAGGCATGAGCCGCCACGCCCGGCATGTAAAACATTTTTAAAAATTAAAGAACCAAGTTACATTTTATATATTTTATGGAACGTCAGCCTGCAAACAGCCATTTTGCCTTCTTCCACCTCTGACTGAACAAGTGGTCATTGTAAATTGTAAACTTACTTTGTAAGTTCCATAAACTTTTTCTTTTCTTTTTGAGACAGGGTCGTGCTTTGTAGTTCAGGCTGGCCCTGAGCTCACTATGTAGCCCAGGCAAGCCTCAAACTCAGCAATCCTCCTGCTTCTGCCTCCCGAGTGCTGGGGTGACAGGTGTGAGCCACCCCACCGGCACCATAAATTAAAATGGAAAAATACTCCAATTTCAGAGAATGAGGGAGAGATAATTTTTAAACTGGGTAGTCTGTCACTATTTAAATATAAAGACAAATAAACATTCAGGTGGATATAAATTTGGCAAAAATAAAAGAAATTGATATAAGCCAAAATAAAAGGTAGAATAAGAATAATAATGTAATCTAACAGAAGTAAAAATATAATTAATGCTGATAACTGAAATTTTTTACGATACATGAGTGCATTTTCTTCTGCATGGTTTCCACTACATAATTTCATTGTTTTACAAAGGAGAAATGTACATTTATAATCATAATATTATGGTCACTATTATTGGTTTCTGTTTTGAAAATCAAAATGAAGGAAAAACAAACAATCCAGTTGTTATTGAACAAGGGAGAATGTATGTTTTGAAAGCCTTGTCAGTATAATATAATATTTTCAATAATTGAAAGAAATAATAAGGTTCTTGTCCTATTTTCTCTTAGAGAAGGAAGCCAGTAGGTAGTTTCATAACTTAGTAAATATACTGGTGATCATGGCATATAACTGTAATTGTGACACTCTCCGTGTCAGAGGCAAAAGGATCACAGGTTTGAGTTCAGCCTGGGCAAAATAGTGGCGTAATGAAACTGCCTCACAGGCAGAAAAAAAAAAAGAAGGTTTAGAAATGTAGCTCCATGCCAAGTCCCTGGGTTCAGTCCCCAGTAATCCAAGTAAATCAAGAAATAAGAATTGAAGTTCAGTATTAAACTATAAACATTTCAATCTTTTCTAAAAAAAATGCTGTATCCAGTTATGAGAGTGTAAAGTTGAAGAAGATGGAAACAATTTTTCAACAGATTTTCTAAATCAGGGAGCTTCTGAAACTTATCTAAAAGAGTCAGAAATGGTTTTACAGTGTATACATAAGTATATGCACATATATTCATGTAAATATATCATTTTAAATGGGGACAAAAGAAAAACCATAACCAGAAATATTCTGTATGGAATAATGTTACATGGAAGACTTCTATTTTCTCCTATTCAGAGAACATATATTTACAAAAAAATTTGTATACATTTAATATAAGAATGAAATGCCAATATATCCTAAAATAATATTATTAGTTATCAAGCATTATTTTTATATAATGTATATAGACATTTTAAATTTTTCTTAAAGAGATATTTTGGTTATATTTTGTATGGACTAAGACATTCAGTAATAATCCCCCTTTTCCAGCCCTATGTAATATTCTCCAGACAAATGCTTTGAGATTAAACAGTGCTCAGGGAAACGGGTCACACCCAGTCTCAGGTGTCACTTTTAGAATAGAAGTTGTAAGCAAGTGTTCGCTGGGTGCCGTGAACATGTAAAGAATAAAATGAAAACCATAGAACTAAGCAGCGGAACATCAAAGGAGGCCATGACAACAGAGCCCTGTGGCACCAGGCCTGCCTGGCAAGAGCAGGGTCCTGAGTCCCCGTGTCCACAAGTGAAGGATTTAAAAGTCAGTGCAAATTTGAATTTGGAAACAAGTGTTACTCAGTGAACTCCGGGCTCCGGGAGAGATGTCTACAGTGCTTTCTTTCAGTAGGGCCACAAAGTGTCTTAGATTACAAAATGGCTTAGAAGTAAGGTGAATTTTCAGTCGTAGGCTGATACTGAAAACTTAGTTTAAAAACACCTATTTGAAAGCATGCTTGTGAAGATACCATAATTGTTACTTTCCTTTGAAAGCAAACAGGATGCTCATTGTCATTATTAGATCTTTCTGCAGGGACTTCATCACCTTTGAAAGAAGAGATATATTTATATTTGATTTATTTTCACTTTTATCTTTGCAGGGACCTATAGATTTATAGTGGGTTTTTTATATTTTGAGTCTTTGGATCTTTTTTCTTAAAAAACTTTTTTGAGTGCCGGGCATGGTGGCTCACGCCTGTCATCCCAGCACCTGGGAGGCAGAGACAGGAGGATTGCTGAGTTCGAGGCTTGCCTGGGCACCATAGTGAGCTCAGGGCCAGCCTGAACTACAAAGCAAGACCCTGTCTCAAAAGCAAAAAAAAAAAAAAAAAAAAAAATTTCCCTAACATTTATTTCAGAACTTATTTCTGAAATATAATTTTCCTAACCCTCCCTGATTCTTTGAGTTTTCCTTTTTATTAGTACAAGTTATATATCCATATCTGGTTATATATTCTTACTGTTGTTTGTAGTAACTCCTACAAGATATTATTTAGGTGTTCACTGTGACGTTGTAATTTCCTTCTGTTTTCGTTAGACACTTTCTCATCACTTCATGCTCGCATCTACATATGGATATTTTTATTTGATAGCTCGTGAACAGGAAAAAGCTGCTGGCAAGAAAATCCCGTAGGACCTGCCTGTCCACCCATAAAGAACGGAGGATCCGTGGGCTCCGTCCGGCCAGCCAGCCCGTGCTCTCCTTGAGAGCGCTCTGCCCAGCGCTGTGCTTTACTCGTAGGCTCCGGGCTAGAGAAGCTGACGCGCTCACTGGCGCAAACGGCTCCTCGGCTGCTGCTCGCGCGTCGGCTTGAAGTGGACGCCCGGCCGCTGCCCGCCACCGGCGTCCCAGGCTGGTCTGGACTCCGGGGCACACGCAGGGGTGGGCACTTCGCCTGCGGTGCACCTTTATCACTTTTATCCAGTTGTTCTACCTTCGCGAGCTGGTTCGCGATGCACATGGGACATCGTGAGAAGCTCTATTTGCCTCAACTATAATTTAAGGCAGATAAAGCATGATAAACAGCCTTGGGGCTTCTAATGCTGCACATTGACAGTGCGAGTTCTTTCTAGTCTCTCAGGATTTGAGTTTTTCCAGGTTTATCACTGCTTCTCAGATGGGCTTCATTTCTGTATGTATGAAATGGCTGCAGCTTAAAACTCTCCCCGTTTTATCATTTTTGTGCAATTCTTACGGAACACTGGAATACTTGCCTCATGTTTTAAATTCCTTGCTCCATTTTAGAGAACATTTGGAATAGAAGGAAACCAAACCTCCATTTTGTTTGAAGGAATCTCTTTCCATTTCTGTAAAACACCCATCAACTTAGACACACAAATACTAATTTCATCTAAATTCACATCTACGGGCTGGAGGGTTAGCTCAGTGGTTCCAGCGCCTGCCTCGCAAGCGCAAGGTCCTGAGTTCAATCCCAGTAACTACATACAATGCTGGGGGTGGTGACTCACGCCCACCAGCCATCAATACCACATACCACAGTGCCGGGCATGGTGGCTCACGCCTGTCATCCCAGCACTTGGGAGGCAGAGACAGGAGGATTGCTGAGTTTGAGGCTTGCCTGGGCTACATAGTGAGCTCAGGGCCAGCCTGAACTACAAAGCGAGACCCTGTCTCAAAAAAAAAAAAAAATTCACATCTACATCATTAGCCATTTCAGCCTAGCAAAGAAATCATCTCAGACCAGAAGTCCATCGTGGAGTTAATGGCGTTTGTTTCAGAGCTGAAAAGGGCCTGTGAACTTGAACTTCTCATACTGTGTTTTCATCTCTTTGACTAACATCAGTGTGATGTGTTTCATATAGGAATCTCTGCTTTGGAATGGCACAAAACATCACCAAAGACAGGTACATAAATTGAATGTGGCAGTCAGTCCACTGACTTTACAAAATTCTATTTTTCAAAAGTCACTTTTTCTGAGGAGTAGGTCTCTGCTAAATATGTTTCATCATTTAAAAACACAAATTCAATGTTAAAATCATTTTAACATATATATGTATATAACACACACATATGTGTGTGCATATATATATATATATATATATAACAAAAAGGTATGATCATTAGAATTTTAAGGAATTTTTGGGACAGTCTAGTAGCTTTAAAGCCACAACAATAAATGTTTACAGGAGGGTTAACAAGAAGTGTAACTTTGTGAACAGTCCCTTGAAATTTTAAACAGATAACCCAAATCAGCCTGAGGTCTAACTTGTGCTCATGGCTTGCACAAAAGAATAATCATAACTTAAGTCTTGTTTAAAAATTGTAAAATTTAAGCCAAGAGATGGAAGATTATAAAGCAGTTGCTATTGATGTTGTTTCATGGTTAAGAGAGAGCTGAAGTAGCTTATAGCCAGATGACCCATTCTAATCCACTACACAATTGCGACAAATGTAGGATTACTTTATTTTGGATACTTCGTTTCATTGACATTTACCAGATTCAGATAATTAAGTGAATCTTATTTAGTAAAAACAAAAGAAAAAATGCAATAATAATGAGATACAGGGAAACACACATATGAGACAGATAAAATAGCACAAAGATCACATTCTATATTTTAGAGTCTTGGTTTGATTTTTGTTTTGGTTTAAATTTCCATGAAGTAGCGGGGTGAGTTGGTCAGGGAGAAAACATTTCAAGAAAATAGCCAAGTAAATCCAAGATTTTGTTGCTAAGAACTTATTCTATTAGAGAAAGAATCCCTTGACATACAAACCAATCCAGTAGTGATTCTGATATTATATGTCCAAAAGTTTCTATTATTACCCCTACCCTAAAGGACTTCATTAGCTCTACAGTGCAGAATAATAATATAATATTTAACAAAGCACTACATGAGTGAAAGACTGAGAATCATGACTTTTAGGATAATCAATCAAGAATAAAAATGATCAATTTGAGTAAAAGTGACTTTTCTCTGGTATGAGAAATTGAAGATGTAAATGAGTTCTAGAATGCATAATAGGATATTATAAAATAGTAAATATTCAGAGGGAAATGGGTTTTAGGGGCAAGAAAAAAATGTGATGTTAAAAGAAAGAAAACAAAGCTTAAGTATATAAGGGTGGAAGGCTGTAGCAGTGGGTAAGAGAAGGCAAAAAATGATGATCAAGTCATGTCATATACTGGTACAAATTCTTTCTTTCTTTTTTTTTTTTTTGAGACAGGATCTCACTTTGTAGTTCAGGCTGGCCCTGAGCTCACTATGTAGCCCAGGCAAGCCTCAAACTCAGCAGTCCTCCTGTCTCTGCCTCCCGAGTGCTGGGATTACAGGCGTGAGCCACCACACCCAGAACTGTGGTATATGGTATTGATTGCTGGTGGGTGTGAGTCACCGTGCCCAGCATTGTATGTGGTTACAGGGATCAAACTCAGGACCTTGTGCTTGCGAGGCAGGCACTGGAACTGAGCTAACCCTCCAGCCCCGGTACAAATTCTTAATGTTGAGTGTGATGATGATGTGTGTATATAATGTACCAATAAAGATTTACATTTTTTAAAAAGCTGATTTTTACAGGTTTTGAGAGTTTGGATGAGTCTACTGGAAAACAGAACCCAGAATATGTAGAGTTTTGTGTTGCATGTTATTTGAATTCTTCCAAAAGTTGTAATAAAATCAATAAAATTTAGTTCAGTCAATTTCAAATGCAAAGATTTAGGCAGTTAAAGCTGATGACAGTAGACATGCAACATGGAATTTGGTAATTACAGAGTGCATTTTCTTTTCCTGAAAATGTAGCCATTCAGGTTGAAAGTAGACATTCTTTTAAGTGAAAAAAGCTAGCTACAGAGAGACAGGTGTGCCATGTTCCTTTTCTCACGTGGAACTGGGTGTGGGAGCGTGAGATGGGCGGGGACAGGGAAGGGTGCGAGGAGGGGACAGGAGGTGGACATTGTCAGAGTGCGTCATATGTACATATGCAAATGAGCGATCGCATTAATCTTGATAAACTAATTTCACTTGGAAGCATGAGGGAGGAGTAAGCAGCAATTATCCCCACAGATGAAGAAGCAGTATTCCTGATGAAAACTACTAGTAAAAAAAGTAACAAATACCACTGTAATTGTTTATGTCTATTTTGGGGGGGAATGCAATGTATTTCTGGGTAAGGATTAGAGTTATGTTCCTCTTTTTATAATGAAAGCACTTCCTATAAGTACGAAACGTGACAAAGAAACATTTATTGACACTGATATGGAAAAGTTCCTACCAGTGCTCTCTAAAGCAATTTATCCAAGAAAAAATACAAGCACTGCTGGAATTTAAGCTCCATGAGGTTCCTGTTTTTGTCCTTAATCCAACCTACATTACTAAGTCAATCACAAAGTCACATACAGTATAAACAAGAAGAAAAATCATATAAATCTGCAAATAATTTTGAATGTTTATTGAAATACACCAGATATTCAACTAAAGGACAATTAGATCTGAGGAGAATTCAGTGTGTTGCTTAGTTACAAAGATATAAAATAAAAAACTTTAGGACTTGTATAAAATGCAACATCTTAAAGCACATTGAGAATCACTAAATAAACTTGAGACCTAATTTAGAATAGACAACATTCATATTTTAAACCTAGCAATTAATACTAAATTGATCAGTAAGTTTTATTTAGACCTCTTAAGACTCACTGCAGATTGAATATGAAAACTGAAATGAATAATATACATGAATGACAATACATTGTGGCAGTATTTGAATGTATGTTTGTATTTTAACTTGCAATTAAAATTGTTTTTTAACATTTGAGAAATACACTCTTTAAGACAGAAAAGAAAGTACAAAGATAAACTCAAATAAGTACACAGAAATAGCATAAAATGAAATTTGAAATTCAAATCAATGAAAGAATGGATTAACAGAGGCACAAAGACAGATAAAAATAAAAATCTATTTACCTTACTCTGTTCTGAATAAAATCCTACAGTGATTTATAAGAACATGAGTATATTAGAATAAAATGTGAAAAAACTCAGAAGACATAACAAAATTAAAAAAATACAATGGTTTGATTATTTTAAAGGAAACACACAAAGTCAAATGACAAATGATTAATGGAGGAGTTTCGAGCACTGTGCCTCATTGGAGGATAATCCCAATATTAGATTTATAGTCAAGCATGTTCTTTAACATTAATAAAAGATCTTAAATAATAAAGAAAAGACAGGAAAGGAAATTTTACAGGAATTACAAATCCTTATACAAACAAAAACAGTGCATTCACCATTTTAAAAATATATATGAAAATAATAGTGATATATCCATTTTAGCCAGACTGGCAGAGTGTTATGTTGGTTACTCAAGCACTGATAATGTAGGTAGGAAATGTAAGCTTACCACACATTTGGGGAGGATGTACATTTGCTTGAGGATTTGGTAATTACATTAAAGTTTAAAATGTGCATTCAGTGTCCCAAAGTTGCCTCCTGGTGTCTCTCTTAGCAAATATGTCACGTGTTAAAAGTTGAATAGTGTTTAGGAGATGGATATAAAGTAAACCAGTACTGCTCCACTATACATATATTCCCTGAAGAACGCTGAGCTGGGCATGATGGGAGACTAAGTTGATTTGACATTTTCTTCCTGCTGAAACATCATCAAATCCACCCCACCTCGTAAGAGATATTCCTGTTAAATCAGTAGATAAGTGCAGGTGCGTATCTGGGCTGCTTCTGTTCCTTCCATCACTCCTCAAGGCAGATCAGCTTGTCTACCTATTTGAGATGAGGACATTTGCTTTTCCTGACTGGAAGTGAAATGTTGGGTTGCAAAGAAGATGAGAAGCCCTTGTGAAGAGGTGCACTCTGCCTGACCGAGTGGAGGCAGGATTCCTGCCCCTGCGGTACTGACCATCCCTTCTGAGTCAGGAGAGAAGGGTCAACCTCAGCCCACCCTGGTCTCCAGGTCGGCGCAATTAGTTTCACCCTGAGAGAGACTGTTGGCTGAAAAGGTATATAACTTAGCACCAGAAGCTAGGAGTCAGCAAAAGTTAGGTTAGATTTATAAAATATTTTCCTAATCACACTGAAATATAAAGAAAGTTAAGTCTACCAAAAAGAAAGTTCTTTATACAGAAAGAACAGAAGAAAATTTAGTCAGAAGAAAATTTTCCTGACTCTAGGATTTGTTTGGTGCAGTGGACTCTTTAGGAGGAGGAGATCAGTTTCGATTTATGAATGTCTGAGCACCACAATTAGGACACTAATTGTGGAATGTGGAATATCTGAAAATTCATAAAACATTAGCATTAAAAAATGGGATTTTACAGTCTCGTGTAAAAGGAAATAGAGTGAAGAGTTGGTCCAGAGGACACTGAACGCTGGTTTATAGTGCTGGATGTCCTGGGTGGCCTCTCTGTGACCTTCCCTTTGAGGCTGGAGGACAGCTGCCGAGCAGGCAGCTTTACGTCTGGTGAATATTCCATGCAGAGAGGAAATCTTAGATTATGGTTCCTTTAGAGGAGAGAAGGACGTTTTTCCAGGAACTTTTCTATCATCTTCCTTTCCTGTCACGTGGGACAGAGGTGCACTCACTGCCTAAGGCTCCGATACCCTCAGCAGCACCTCGCTCGGTACCCAGTGTACGGATTGAAGGCCTGGTGGCCGTGTGAGCCCAGCCTGGAGCCCTCGGGTCTGAGACTGTGACTGGGCCACAGTCTCTCGGTTTCACATGGTCTATTCATTTCATCTGTGTTCTTGTCCAAAATTACTAAAACTAATTTTTCTCTCTTATTACCTCTTATGTTACTTTTTTGAATAATACAGTAGATTCTGAAGTTTTTGTCGATGAGACTAAGGTCAGCACCGCAACCCGAGAGGAATCATAGCACTGGGTCTCGTAGTGGAAATGTCCCTACAGGCAAGACTGCAAATCTCCCATTTAAGTAAAGAAGGATTTACTAATAATCCACATTTTCATTTGCTCTTTTTCAACCAAAGTATGTAATTTGAGTGTTCGCATAGTCTTTGTTAACTTATAAACATTAGTAAGAAGGAAGCCCAGTAATTTGGGAGCAAAAAAATGTGGGATTATTTTATTTCTGATTGAAATATATTAGTTTATGAGGAAATGTCTTTTGATTCGAAATGCTGTATATTGTGCAGCTTCTGTATGTATTTTCCATGTGATTTAAATGAATTTGAATCAGCTCATTAGGTTCCAGACTGGTGCTGAACATAATGACTCACTTCTAAATTAATGTTGTCTACCCTGAACTACTCCTGTCGAAATCACTTTAATCACAGGGAAGATTCGTACTTTTCAAAGGGACAGACAAATTCAAATGAACTCTGGACCAGTTCATTAGGTAACAATGTCATTATGTTTCTTGGGGCAGCAGATGTGTGTCTGCCTTGCTCTGAAAATGGACTGCGAGCAGATAAACGGGCACTTCGTGCGGAAGCACATTCGTACATGCACAGAGCGGAGGCGTCATGTTCAGGTGACATGTTTCGGTTTGAGCCCGTGGTACCAGGACTAAAACAAGAACAGGAACTGGAGCCCTGATGGTGAACCTGTTCCTGAACTAATCCATTCACGGTTGTTAGTATGGAAAGTATCGTTCTGCTCTTGAGCATTCGTTGTGATCTGTACGAGAAGCTAAGAATTTGTGGTTATGATAGCTAATGTTTACAGTCTTTCTACGAAGTGATTTTTTTCTCCATTTTGCAGATAGGGCTAGGTGGAGAGGCCAGATGACTTCCTATCCCTTGGGAGTGACTGAGGGGAAGAAGCGATGTGATTCACATCTGGTCTGTCTGCCTTTCGCTCATTCTCATTCTTTGGCTTTTAATGGCTTTCAAGAGAAGGTCAAATGGGAAGTATAAAACCCAGAAAACCCAAGAATGGGGTCAGACACGTGACGCTCAAGAGAAAAGCCTGTGTGAATATTCAAAATGGATTCTGCTAACAACTTACTCTCCACTTTCTGTTAATTTTTTTACAAAGTTTACAAGTAAGTTATAAAAGCAATTTCTACAAGTGACTCTAATTGCAATGAATGCATTTTCTTCACCTTTCATGGTGATTAAAATGGAAAAGGATCTCTGGTTTTAGACCTGCCCATGGCGCAGCCTGCTTCCCCGCCGTCCGGAAGGAGAGACGCGGTGCGGAAGGTCAGAGGGGCCCCGAGGCGCTCGGTGGCAGAGGGCTGGGGGAGGGGAACGGGCTTGCTCGGCCCTCGCTGCTCCGCGAGGAGTGGGTGCGGATGTGAGCGACGTGACACGGCGTGACGTGCGTGTGACGGACTTGGGGGGGGGGGCTTGGTGCACTGAGGGTGTTGAGGAAAAAAGTACATTAGTATTTTTAATCTTTCAGTTCACTCTCCAATGGGAAAGAGGTCACTAATACTTTCTGATGCATAAAAGTTTTTAAGAAGCTGGGATATATATTAATTAAAATCATAAAACACTTAAATCTAAATACAATAACAAGTTTACTTTCTATAAACTAATATGCCAGAAGAGATATTTCACTGCAGTTGTAACTTCTTTCTCTCTTCCTTTCTTCCTTCCTTTCTTTTCTTCCTCCCTCTCTCCCTCCCTCCCTCCCTCCTTCCCTCCTTCCCTCTCTCTCCTTTCTTTCTTTCTTTTTCTTTCTTTCTTTCTTTCTTTCTTTCTTTCTTTCTTTCTTTCTTTCTTTCTTTCTTTCTTTCTTTCTTTCTTTCTTTCTTTCTTTCTTTCTTTCTTTCTTTCTCTCTTCCTTCCTTCCTTTTTCTTTCTTTCTTTCTTCTCACTGCTATTGCTTCCTTGACCAGTGATTGCCACCCTGCATGAGACTGTCATGTGTGAAAGAGCAGCTTGATCATGCACCATCTGAGGGCGGCTCTGTCCATTATTTGTTGTGTGTCACTGAAACATACCGTAAAACCTGACACGAACATATTCTTCATATGAAAAGCGACATCAATTGTGAAACCAAAGGTAGTGGAGAAACTAATTGCTTGCACAGTTTAATCAAACCCCACAGGGCCAAGAAATGAACTTGAGAAATAACCCAGAGTTGCAGTTCATGTGAGGTAAACTTAGATTTCTTTATAGTTAATTGGTCTAGCATTACATCATTCTGGAAAATAATGTATGAACATGTTCTCATTGCAAACAGATTCAAACAAAAAGATTATACACACGTTAAAAAGTCAAAGTCTATCAAAGGGTCCCTTCTACTTCTCCACTCCGAACCCCTCTTCAGGCACAACACGGGTATCAAATGGTCATTTTGTCTTTTTCCATCTATTTGTGTCCCTTTAATATATTTGAACTCGAGCAAAGGCAGTCTTTCTACGTGTTGTTCTAAAATTGTTTTTCTTCTTAAAGATATGTTCAGTTACTTTACTTTTCAGTATAAATCTATTTCTTTTGCAAGACTGTATATGTCATATTGTCATACAATTGAAAGATCAATTCTATATTAAGTATTTAAGCTATTTTGAATATTATTCTTACAAATAAACCCTCAATAAGAAACTTTATAATTTTATATATGTATATGAGAATTCTTGAGATATATTTCTAAACAAATGTTTAAAGATCCTTTAAATATATTGAATTCATTAAACATTACATTTCAGCTACTAGTGCCAAATTTTATTCCCTTTTAATGCTCAACAAATTTAATGTTCCACAACAACTAATTGAGAATATTGATATTTATCATATTTTTGCCAACACTTTCTAAATGCTTACAATTTTTCCAGTAAAGTGAAGGAGAATGGCTAATTTGACATTGATTCATATTTCTCTGGATTGTTGTTTTAAGTATTTTTATATTTTAATTTGTAATTTATATCATATAATACTTATTCCTGTTTGTGAATTACCTATTCATAACTGTGTAACTTTCGCTTAGCTCTTTTATTGATTTTATTAGCTTTGTATAATCTGTAATTTATTTTCAATTCCTTTTCCCCAGTGTTATTAAAACTGAGAAAAAATAATTTTATGTTTATGATCTGTAGTGTGATATTTTGATTTGTGAGTATAGTGAAATTATTACTACAATCAAGCTAAGTAACATATTCATTATCACTACTATGGTTTTGATTGGCTTTATAAGGCAAGAGTTTATATATTGGAATATAATATCAGTTGTCAAATATTAAAAGGGTAAAAACTTAATCTGACTAAAATATTTGGAGTGGAAGCCTTTAAGAAACGGTTAGGATTTGATAAATTCATCAAGGTGTATCCCCCATGATTAAAAACTGGGGGCTTTAATAGAAGAGAAGGTTACCAGAACACACACACACACACACACACACACACACATGCACGCAAACACGCATGCACACACATGCTGCACATACAAATACACTCATGTATTCCTTGTGTTTTGCTGAGTGTTGCTTTTTGCTTTATGTTCGCTCAGGACTCTGTGTTCACATAAACCAGTACCAAATGCAGATCCTTGAACATACAAAACTATAAATTAAATAAACTTTTTATATGAAGTGGCCTAGCCTCAGATGTTGTATTTACAGTAACACATAATAGACAAATATAATTTTACATTGTTATCTTTTTTCTTTGGGATGAGAATAGTTACGATCTATCCTCTCAGCAAATTCCATTTGTACCACATATTAAATATAGTCACTATCCTGAATATCAGGTCTCCAAAGTTGATTCATCTTAGAAGTAAAGATTTTCACGCTTTGGTCAGTGTCTCCGGATTTGCCCCAGGCTCCAGGGCCACCCGTATGCTCTGTTTCTCAGTTCCCTGCTTGCTTCTTTTCTTCCTATATATGAGATAATGAGATGCATTTAACTCAGAGTAATTTATTTAAATATTTAGCACAGTGTCCAGGTTTATTCACATTAATGCAAATGACAGGACTTGATACTTTTTTTTTTTTTGGTGGTACCGCGGATTGAACTCAGGTCCTTGTGCTTCCAGGGTAGGCGTGGTACCACTTGAGCTAAATCCCCGGCCCTTGTTACATTTTTGAGACTACATTACACTTCTGTATGCATGTATACCGCATTTTCTGTAAAACTTCTTCTCTCAGGTGACACTTAGGTTGTTTTATATTTTATCAGTTGTAAATAATGCTGCATGAATATGGAGTGTAATTATCCCTTTCTCATACGGATTGTGTCTCCTTTGGACATATATCTAAACATGAGATTGCAGGGTTGTAGTATTTCCATTTGTAATTTTTGAGAAACCATCAAACTACTTTCCATAATGGATGTGAAAATTTACATTCTCATCAATAGTGTGTAAGAATTTTTCTCTTAGATAACACATATTACCTTTGACTATTAGAATACCTATTTGAAAACTAGGTATTCTAATAGTATGAATACCTATATCATTTTTGTTTCAATTTGCAATTTCCTGGTGCCTCATAACGTTGGCACTTTCACATATTTGAGCTGGCCTTTTGTTTATTCAGGTTTTTCAAAGTTTTAATGTCTTAAACTATTGAGTTGTAAGAATTAATAATATAGCTGGGCGTAGTGGCTCACGCCTGTCATCCCAGCACTCGGGAGGCAGAGACAGGAGGACTGCTGAGTTCCAGGCTCGCCTGGGCTACATAGTGAGCTCAGGGCCAGTCTGAGCTACAAAGTGAGACCCTGTCTCCAAAAAAAAACAAAAGAATTAATAATATATTTTTGTTTTAGAACTTCTATTGGGTATTTGCCGTGTGGGTTGGCTTAAAATGTCCCCAAAAGTTTCATGTGTTCAAAGGTGGCACCTTTAGAAGGAAGCTGAAATATAAGTCACTAACCTCATCCGTGGTAAAGTCTATTAACGAATTCATAATTGAGTGTGCTGTTGGAGGTAGGGCTCAGGCGGAGGCGAGTCACTGTATGTTAGCTTTTGGGAAGTCTCTCTCCCTGTCTGTCTCTGTGTCTCTGTGTCTCTCTCTGTTTCTCTCTTGTTCCTCAATTCCCCTCCCCAGATTCTTCCTATTCTCTTATATTTCTGGCTTAAGCAGCTTTTCCATTACTATACCTTTTTGTATGTTATTTCTACCTTGGAGCCAGCCAACCACGGAATGAAACATTAAACTGTGAGCCAAAATAAGTTCCTCCTGCTTTAATTGGCTGATAGGTATATAGTCACAGTGAACAGAAATCTATTATATATGGATTGTATTTCACCCCACTCAATAGGTTACTTTTAATTTCATAGAATGCTTCCTTTGCCATTAAGACAAATTTCAGTTTAATATACTTCCATCTGTTTGCTCTTGCTTTTTTGTCTTTTGCTGTTGTATCTCAAAAATGTTTGTTGAGACCAACACTGAGATTTTTCCCTAAATTTTCTTCTCCAAGTTTTATACTTTCAGATCATCAACAAGGAGTTTCATCTATTTATCTTTCTTGACTTTAGTTATGCTAAGAATTTCATTCATCTTTATCCTGCTTTGAATAGAACTTCATTCTTTTTTATGAGAGACTTTTTAATTTATTGAGCATATTGGTACCTTTCAGATATACATTATGATCACTTTCAGCATTAAAAATTTGTACCTGGGGCCGAGATTTAGCTCAATGGTTCCAGTGCCTGCCTCGCAAGCACAAGACCCTGAGTTCGATCCCAATAACTACATATAATGATGGGTTTGGTGACTCACGCCCACCAGCAATCAATACCACATACCACAGTGCCGGGCATGTGGCTCACACCTGTAATCTCAGCACTGGAGAGGCAGAGGCAGGAGGATTGCTGAGTTCGAGGTTTGTCTAGGCTACATAGTGAGCTCAGGGCCAGCCTGAACTACAAAGCAAGACCCTGTCTCAAAAAAAAAAAAATTGTACCTGTGCATGATGTATCTTGATTCTCATTTTTTCATTATCCTGTTCTTAGCACCCCACCTTCCTATATACATAAGCTTTGTTTCCACTATCAAATTTTTTCTTTCCCTCCTTTACTTTCTCCTCACCCTTCCCTACTTCCCTTTGAACATTTTCTTCCTGTCACAATACCTATCATACACATTCTAGTCCTCATTTACACCTTTATAGTTTCTCCTATTAGAGAAATGATATGGTATTTACACATCTATGTCCTATTTATTTCACTTATGAATATATCCTCAAGATATGTCCATTTAAGTATAAATGTCTAGTTTATCATTCCTTATGGCCAAGTTATACTCCATTTTATTAAAAAAAGAAAAAAAGAAAAAAAAAACCTTTATCCAGTCTCCAGTTGCCTGGGTAAAGAATGTGTATTCTATTGCTATTGGAGGAAATGTTCTATACATAGTTTTTTAAAGTCCATTTAGTGTAAATATAAATAAAATCAGATATTTTTAGGGATTTTCTGTCTGATCTAATAAATAATGATATTGGGATATCCTAATAAATTATCCTACTAACATTGAAATAGTCTATTTCTAATTTTTATTGATTAATATTTGCTTTCTATAAGGGTGTTCTGCTTCTTTGTGCATATATATTTAAATTTTTGCATGATTTTTAATCAACTGTTTATCATTAGATAATCACCTCATTTTTCTCATTACAGTTTTTGTCTTATAGTCTACTTTTCTGATAACACTATATATTCTCTTTCTCTCCCTCCCATATGCGCATGCACACACACACACACACACACACACACACACACTTACTTTCTTCTTTCCTACTTTCCTTCTAACCTTCCTTCCTTTCTCTCTTTCTCTCCCTTTCTTTCTCTTTTGTTTTTTCTTTCTTTCTCTCTTTTTTCTTCTTCCCTTTCTTCCTTCCTTCCTTCCTTCCTTCCTTCCTTTCTCTCTCTCTCTCTTTCCTTCTTTCTTTCTTTCTTTCTTTCTTTCTTTCTTTCTTTCTTTCTTTCTTTCTTTCTTTCTTTCTTTCTTTCTTTCTTTCTTTCTTTCTTTCTTTCTTTCTTTCTTTCTTTCTCTTCCTCCCTCTCCTTCATAAAACAGGCTTGATTCCAGAGCCTTGCATATATGAGGTAAACATCCTACCGCTAAGCAACACCACAAGCCTTTATTTTTTTAATTAACTTTATCGGTACTTTTTATATATACATTATGATCACATTCAACATAGAGGGTGTTTGCCAGTACACAACACCCTCAAAAATGATTCTCATTTTTCCTTTATATTTATTTTGACAGTTTTTATGTGTGTATGGGTCTGTTTTGTGAGATGAGGTCTCCTGAAGTTGTTTAAGTTGGCATAAAACTTGAAATCTTTCACTTCAGCTTCCCAAGCAGCATCACCACTTTCATCATCCTATTCTTTGCGGTCCACATTTGTAGGTGATGTGTTTTTCTATCATTTCCTTGTCCTTCTATGTGTGTCCTTGCAGCTGAGGTAGATCTCTGTAGGAAGCATACAGTTGGGCTCCGGGTTCTTTCTGTTTAATATTTTCAGAAACTATGTCTTTTAATTACAAACTATAATTGATTCTTATAATAAATGATTGTGGATATATAAGAGGAAGCACTATTTTTATTTTGTTCAACATTTTCTACTTGTTTTCTTATTCTTATATTTTACTTTGAAATATTTCCTCTATAATTTAATGATTTTCTATAATGCCGTGCTTAGACTCCTTTCTCTTCATACTTTTTGTATCAGTACATTTTAAGCTGATAATATTGGTGCAGTACTTACCTCGCAAGTACAACGCAAAGCCCTGAGTTCAGTCTCCAGAACTAGGCAAAAAAAAAAAAGCACACATTTACTCATCCTTTGTATTTTGTAGTTTTGATATTACAATTTGCATCACTTTATATTTTCCATTTTAGTGTTTATTCTAGAATTTAAAGTGATTTGTATACCACAATTAAAATATTAGATTATTCTGAATTTGTCCATACATTCATATTTTCCATTGGGTTTATATTTGTGGGAGTTTTTGTGTGACTTACACTCTTTTGTCAGTTTGAAGAATACTCTACTCTGTCTTGCAAACCAGTTCTAGTGGCAGTGAACCTCCTCAGTTATTTTTGGGAGGTTTTATCTTTCCTTCATTGGGAATGGCTATTGTTCTTTGTTGACAGTTATTCTTCCAAGTTTATGACTAATGTATTACCACTAAAAACAAAATCCCCATAAAAATAAGAATTATTTAACAGTTTGCTAAATAAAAGAAAAATTATTTCTTTTCCACAAACAATAGAGCCAAAGACCACTATGTACTAGGGCTTATAAATGCAGGTTTTATTACTTGTATCTTCATATAAAATTACCAGCCATTATATTGTTTTTGTGTGAATGTTAATAGTATTTACCAGCATTCGTCTTTTTTTTTTTTTTTTTTTTGAGACAGGGTCTCGCTTTGTAGTTCGGGCTGGCCCTGAGCTCACTATGGTGCCCAGGCAAGCCTCGAACTCAGCAATCCTCCTGTCTCTGCCTCCCGAGTGCTGGGATTACAGGCGTGAGCCACCACGCCCGGCTACCAGCATTTGTCTATTTTTCTTTAGTAAAAATTACAGCAAAGCAAAGTAATACTTGAATTAAATCATCTAAGGAGATTAAATCAGTATGTTAATGAGTTCTCCTAACTTAAATATGTAGTTCTTGATTATGGCTCTACTTTGTTTTTCTTGGGTACCAGACAAGCTTAAAATGAAGACATAATCTCATGCTAGGATTAGGATAGGAAATCAGAAATAATTATAATAAAATATCTCGCCATAAGTATGTTTTAATTATTATTTTCAATATAAATTAATGTTCTCTAATCTCATCTCATTAAATTACTTTGAGAAGATTAAAAGATGTTTTAAAGTTCTAAGTATTAAAGTACTATTGCTTCATGGAAAAGAACATTCACCACTGGAGCAGTCCATTTTATCATGAGTTGTAATAAATTGTTGAAATTTCCTTCAATATTTTAAAGAAACCACATAATCTGGATGCATTATGATACTAGGAGCCACTCAGAAGTGAAGTTTCAAGCAGTTTTTATTCTGATGGCACGTATCAATTTTGAGCATCCTTACGGACAAGACTGTAATGTACTCCAATCAAGTTAGGGGAAGAAAATCTAGATCTTTCAAGAGATAAATAGAAATATAATGAGAAAGAGCAAAAATAAAGGAACTACTTTTACTAATGTGGTCCCCTTAAAAATCCCTATTGCTGAGTTTGCACAAAGAACTGAAGTAAATAGACCTGAAAAATTAACATGGCATAGGAAATTTCTGGGTGTTCTTAAAAATCAGAATTTTTTTTTTTCACAACAAGCAGGGCAACTAGAGTGTGAATCCCAGGTTTGGCTCATGACAAAAGCTCATGCCCTACAAGCTAGGTGAAAGAGGAGGTAAAAGAGGAGTAGACTAACCTTTATTAAAATTGTAATCTAATTTGAATGAAGGCCATCATCCCTGATGTTCTAACCTACAGAATGTTTATACCTATCTAGTTAAGTGTTACATTATTTGAAGATACTACTGTTATTTTTACACATTTCAAACACTAAACTTACAAATATGTCAATGCTACGTGAATGATGTTCAATAATTTAAGATAGTGGAGACTAGACAAGACCATGAATGCTGAAATGAATATAAAAGAACTTTAAAATAATTATGATCAAACAATTCATAAACAGAAGAAAGGAGAAATAAAGTCTGAAAACTTTGAGCCAAGAATTTAATTTTAAGCAAAAAAGTCTGGAAAAAAGAATTTTAATTGATGGATATAAATAGTATACTGGACAGAGGATTAGTGACTAGTTAAAGAGATAAACGTAAAAAGCAAAACTGATGCTCACAAATAAAGGACAGGCAGAGACGAAAGGTAAGAACCACATAGAATTCACTCATGTGTCTAATACAGTAGTTGCATCATTTATTTTCAGAGGAAGGGGGCAAAGAGAATGCAGTCATAAAAACAGTGAAGAGATCATGACTGCATGTTTTTCAAAATTGCTACATTATAACAATCCAGATTAAAGAAGTTCCATAAACCTACATGTAAGCCACTGCTGCAACCAAACACAAAGAGGGAATCTGAAGAGTTGCTGAGGAGAAATAAGAATGATACTCGTCTTAAAAACAATAGAAGCTAGAAAATGATAAAATAGCTAAAAGAATATAACAAGAATCATACACCATGGAAATTTTCTCAAAAAATAAAATCCAAAAATGTCTCACAGCTTAAAAATTAACATTTATACATTAATCTCAAAAAAATTAGAGAAAGACCATCCTTCAAATCAAATGCACTTATGGCAATATGAATTAAATACACAAATAATTCCAAACACTAATCACTAAAGAGACAGGAAGTAAATTTGTAGTCTTAGCAACGTAAAGCAAATCATCACTGGGTTATTTCAGATATCAATGTTATAATGTAATGATAATGTAGAAAACAATGTGAAATAGATTTTTGAGGGGGGAAATCTTAATTTCCTAAGTAGAAAGAATAAGAAATTGAAAATCTTAATTATCCAATATCTAGTTAAGAATGGGAATCTATCATTAGAAATATTCCTAGGAAGAAAATTTCAGATCCATATGGCCTTAACATTGTTCTTCCAAATATTCAAGGAAAAAATAATGCCAATTTTAAACAAACTCAACCATAGAGTATAAAAAGGAATAACACTTTTCAACTGTTTTATGAGAGCAGAAAATTCCAACACCAGATTTTACAAGGGTGTTTTTTAAAAAAGGAAAATTACAGACCAATATCTTTAAGTTACATGAATTCAACAATCCTAAATCCAATCCTAGAAAATTAAATCTAGTAACATAAATTGGATACTATATCACGAAAAGTATGGTTTATTCCAAGACTATAAGGTCGGTTTAGCATTTGGAAAAACACATACATATGTTCACCAAAAGACGTGCACATGAATATTCATAGCAGCAATATTCATAAAGCCAGCATTGAAACTATCCAAAGACCTATCCACAGTTGAATGGACAAATAAATCGTGGTATAGTCACACAGTGCAATAATATGGAACAATAAGAATGAGCAAAATATAGCTCCTCACAAATGCAGTATTGAGGGAAATGGGCCAGAATGATAAAAAAGGATCTTTTAAAGAGGCAATTTTCATAGAGTATAGAAATAGGGAAAAGTAATCCATGACGTTAAAAGTTTGGGTAGAGCTACCCTGGGGTGAAAGAAAGATCACGATTAGGAGGAGGCATGAGCGGGGCTTCTCTTCATGGATATATAGATATATTCCACTTGTTAAAGTGAATCAAGCTACACACTGAGCTTATGTACATTATTCTCTATGCATATTCACCTCAATACCAAATTAAGCGATGTGTTTCAAATTAGAAAGATGTCTCATACATTAATGATTCATTTTAGCACTGTATTTCTAAGAAAGTGCTTTAGTCCCCCCTACATCCTTGCCACCCCATCTCACATATTTGTTAGTTTAAGGTAATACTCAGCAGCCAAGGAAATGACAGATTGAGCATGTGACATTTGCAAGTGGGTTTTTGGTTCAAGACTCATTTTCTTTATCTATGATTGTTTTCACCTTTTAAAATCATTATGGGTTTACATGTCCTGCAAAGAGAATTATCCAGTATAGCATGAAACAGAAGTTGCCCACTGGTCAGAAGTTAGAAAAATCAAAGATATGGGTGCAAAAAAAAAATCCTCACTGAGAAATCCATTAGAAAAGTAGTTTCACTTTGAACACCATCATTTACAGGGCCAATCTTATAATTTTCTCTTTTGGCAGATTTTCAAAGTTTTCAAAACATAGTGGGTTCTATAAATGAAATCCCACAGCTGTGGTGCTGAGTTAATTTTCTAATTTCTTAGTAGGAGAGTCAATCTGCATAATCAGTTTCTGAAACAATGATGTGTATTTCCCCTGTTAATATCTGCTTAAGGGGAGTAGTCTTTGATCTGTGACTTAAGAGAGAGAGAGAGATAATGAAGTTAAATACAACAATCATTTCAAATCAACATGCATTTAAAAGCATTTGAAGTGTGTTGGGACCAAGTATCAGAGATATGGCAGTTAACATTTAAATAGTAGCTACCAATTTGTAAATAAATCACATATAAATTTAAATTTATAATAGAAATATAGAATATGTAGATAATATTAATGTGTCAGAAAACTGTTTTGAATTGGTTTGGGGTTTTTTGTTTTGTTTTTGTACTGTTTTGTTATGTTTGTATTTTTTCGTCCTAAATGGAAAGACTCTAAAGACTTTGAATTCTTATACAAATTAGGCAAAAGGTAGAACTATTCTAGTGTTTATATCATTCTTTCCATGAACTGATATTATTAAGGCTTAGGCCTGGACTTACTAAACTGCATAAGAGCTGTTTTGTCATAAAGTTTGAGGTCTTGTTGGGGTATGAAATCAGGATTTCATAATTGAGTACAGACTTCTGTTAAGTTACTGACTTTTTCTGATACTTAGGTTTGCTTTTTAGGTATATCAATCCTACATCTAACCTAATTTTAACATAGGTAATACGAGAGGTAATATGGTTTTTAGTAATGTTGAGATTCCTTAAAGTAATAACTTAGGTATATGTACCCTATTTTCTATTTATATGTGAGAAATAATTTTAAGAAATTCTTAAAAACAATTTTAAGGGGCCGGAGATTTGGCTCAGGGGTTCCAGCCCCTGCATCGCACGCGTGAGGTCCCTGGTTCAGTCCCTGGTAACCACATACAACAATACTGGGCGTGGTGCGCCCCCTGGCAATTAGTACCTCACACCACAGATGCTGGGCCTGGTGGCTCAAGCCTGCCATCCCAGCATTCGGGAGGCAGAGGCAGGAGGATTGCTGAGTTCGAGGTTTGCCTGGGCTCCATAGTGAGCTCAGGGCCAGCCTGAACTACAAAGCGAGAGCCTGTCTCAAAAAAAAAAAAAAAAGAAAAGAAAAAAACAATTTTGAGAAATTACTAGTAAAATGATACAAAGAAAACTTCAAGGAACAGCATCTAACGAGTAATATAAAAGGAGCCCTTTCATCCGTCATGCAGTATTATCTATAATAATGGTCTAAGGTCTATGTCGCTCCCATTTTTATATTTGCTCTTGTATAGGCAATTGGAAAACATTCGCTCTAGCAAGATGAACTTTTGTTAGAAATTATCACTTTTGCAAAACAAATGCATTTCTTCAAAATAATTAAGAAACCATCAGAGAGTTTTCATTTTGTAATGATACACATTAGATACTGAAGACTGACTTCTTTGGTCTCTTTTGCCTTTCTCCCCAAAAATGTTAGAACAAAAAGAGCACTCATTCATTCTTGTTGAAGTTGTATTTACAAAGATAACATCCTTTCAAATTACATGTGAGATACTAGTTTAATTGCCGCAAATAATTGAGGTGATTTAGATATATCAGTGGCTTACTATTATTATTTGGTTGTGATGTGGCTTCTAATCTTTGTTGTAAAGTGAAGATTCATTATAAACTATAACAGATTAGATAAATGAATGCCGGTTCCCAGTGTTAAGATGAAGGCATCGCTAGTATTTCCTAGATCAAATCTTGACAGGCAGGCTAAATATGAATTACTTTTCAGATGCCTACTGTATCCAGACAGTCATGGAGCTGTCCGCTTCTCTCCCCTGCACTGCCTCTCTGGGTTAGCCTTCAGAAGAGAGCCTGGCGGGCTTCTTAGTCCTGCTGCCGCTAAGCTCAGGCGGTGCGTCGTTTCCCTTTTCAAATGCAAGAAAATTGAAAGCACAGGAAGAGATAAAAGTAGAATTGGCCAGCAGCATGCTGTACAGCTCAGCTATATTCTAGAATTGCTGCTTTTCCTCGACTTTTTTTGACTTGTAATGTGCAAAAAAAGAGAGAGAAGCATTATCCGCGCTATCCATTTTACTCACCAGGTGTATTTTTGCCTTATGATTCATCTGGAGTTCTGCTTCTAGAAAAATTAATGCAAGACAGTAATAAAAATCCACTTTTTGTCTAAAAATAAACCAGTGCACCAGTTGATTCTTTGTGTCATCTTATCACTGCCTTCTTCCCTAATCCTTTTGTTCTATTAATATAGCTTTCTCCATATTCCACTTGTTTTGAGAAATTTATATTTGTATGAATTTTCAAAATCAGAAAAAGTCACTTTTTAGTATCTTTGAAATCTGAACCACATGATAAAGTAACAAACTACAAAAATAGCTAATTTAATCAGGTCTGGTGGCACACATCTGTAATTCCAGCACTCAGGAGACTGAGGCACAAAATTTGTCACAAGTTCAGGGCCACACTGGGGTACATAGTGAGTTCAATTCCAGCCTGAACTACAGAGTGAGATCATTTTTAAGAAATTAAAACCAAAAAGAATCTCTGTGGATTTGTATGTATGTATGTATGCATGTACATATGTATGTATGTATGTATTTAGGATCTTGGAAATAATGAGTGTTCAAAGTGTTCATAGTAGTTTTATATATAGATTAGGTTTTACATAGTTTCCAGATGAGGAGTTCAGTGAGGCTGGTCAGTATGAGTGATATATGTATTTAGTAAAATGTCAAAATAAAAATCTTCTTCTCTCCAGGCATGGTGGTTCATGCCTGTAATCCCAGCACTCAGGAGGCAGAGGCAGGAGGATTGCTGAGTCTGAGGTTTACATGGGCTACATAATGAGCTCAGGGCCAGCCTGAACTACAAAGTGAGACCCTGTCTCTAAATAAATAAATAAATAATCCTTCTCACATGCAAGTGTGAATAAAGAAATTTGACAATCCCTTCTAAAATGTACTTAAATCTATCTTTAATTTATTCATTTAAAATACCCCTCACTCAAATGCCATTTAGAGAAACATGTTTCATACCAGTTATCCTTGGAACTAAAAAAGTCAAAAAAGAACCGTTATAAGAATGCTTCGCTAAATGTCACTGAGGCATAATGAAGTTCAAGTTAGTTACTAACAGTTCCCTAGAAGGTAGGAAATCATGCATTGAGGAACAATGTTGTGTATCCTCAGACAACACTAACTAGGTAAGACTTGGAAGCTCTGTGTGTAGGAGTGGCCATGCATTTTTATTTTATTGTAGGTTTTGGTTTTATTTGTTTATTTTGTAGGTTTGAGAAGAAGGGAAGAAATCTGTTAAATGACAAGTAGGTTGTGAGAACAACTGTGTCTTCAAATCAGTTCAGTTCAGAGGAGTTTAAAAGTAGAGAGAGAAAAGGTTCAATAACATGAATTAAATTCCAAGTAACTAAAATTTATTGCCATCCATTGTAATTCATGGTGGATCATAGCTGCCCTTTTTCTAAGGAGTTCTTCAAACTCATTCAAAATTGGAGGGAAAGGTTGATGACTATAAATGTTTTTGTTCTTTTAATCAATGAGTACAATTGATTAGGAGAGATAAAGGTGAAAATACAAAATTAGAAAAGGAAGGGAAGAGAATTTGTATTAAGGCAGAGGAAGTATTTAAGAAGACAGAGAATTATTATGGATATTAGATTATAGTTAGAATGTTTGGGTTATAGTCATATGTGATACTGGATAAAATTGAACCTCTTTCAGTCGCCATTTTCCTTTTAAATGGAGCTATTGGAATAAATGATTATTGAAATCTTTAATGATAGGATAACTCTTTGGTTCCAAACAAAAAAGATGAAGATGTCTGATACTGTGATGCTTGCTTCACCCTAATTGGAGATCCACTCCTAAGCCAGTGAGATGGCGAGAAGTGTCTAGAAACATATATATTCAAATTTAAATCCCCCCAGTATATTAAATTTCCCTTAACATATGACCTAATGTAAATCACTGGCCCTTCTGAGAAGAAGAGATAACACCTACTTTCTAGAGTTTTATATATGTCCTTAAACTGTATAGAACAAAATAGAGTTAAAGAGTAAAGCATTCCTTTCTTGTAAATTGCTGCATGGCTGTTTTTCTAATGTACATATTCCATATGTAAGAAAAATAGTTTTTCACACGAAACTGGTTTCTTCCCTCAACCTGCAAAAGCAGCATGAATGAAAGTGGAAAGACTGGATTTCAATCCACTCCTCAGGGACAATTTCTGATTCCGCAGGCGAAGCATTACCTTGTAAAAGGTCACCCCTCCCCCCCCCAATAAGAGGTATGTGTAGTGGTGCTAAAGGGACTTGAACCCATTCTGGGCAATTTGTATATAAAAAGAAAAAAACAAACCCTGAAGCCTGGGTTGTGCCTCAGTGTGAAGGCCATGGGTTCAATCCCCAGTACTGGGGAAGAAACTACCCCAAACTCTGAAAGAACCCAAGGGACTGGGTTGATATTTAGGCAAATAATCAGGGAGTATATAAGTAAGTATAAAGAAATAGTTCTTAAGATGAATTACAAGCAAGGAAACCTGGGGGAATGGTGAGGTTCACTGGAAGGAAGCACCAGGAAAGAAAAAGGGAAAATCTGACGGCATGTGTCTAACCATAGCAGAAATCTTGATGGTTTTTTCAGGCGAGGTGAGTACACAAATGACTTTCAGCAAGGTTGGCATCATGGTTTGTTGGCAGAAAATAGTTTGGGACTTCTCACATCAAAACTACATAAAGAATACTGTACTTATTTGTGTGTTTTAAAAATGTAAAATAAAGCCCCTGGCATTACAGGCCATCTTCCCTGGCATTTTTTAAGTAGACAGCCTATCAAGTTGTAACAGTTAAATTTACTTTGCATGATTTGTCTAGATAAATAAAAGTATTACAAATGTCAAATTGTCCTTATATTTAATATCTCATGTTTAATATGTCCAGGAACATAATTTTTGATTTGAGCAATTTGCATATGCACATTGTCTCATTATCTTAATACAGTACTGTTTAGGAAGACTGATTCCAAAATAGATGATGAGAATATAATTACCCTGATGAAATCTGGTTTAAATTGTCAGAAAACTTTCTTGATGTATTTACAATCTGCTTATAAAAAATTAATAACTGAAACAGAAATAAAGGATTTATCAGAGAGGTGTTATGGTTTCATAAAGAGCTTCCTTCTACATATGTATTCCCTACTTTATTCTACTGCAAGTAATTCCTAGACTACTAATGTACTACTGGAGGAGGGAAGAAAGGCAAAATAAGACTGCATTTAGAAGTCTTAAAAGCAGGAAAATATTGACTATCATATATGTTTTTAAGAAACAAGATATATACATTTTAAATACAATTTCATTATTTAACGAGGTTGTTTGGTTTAAGCACCTCACTTTACATAACTCTTTGCTTAGATACTTTATTGTATGTGTTATACAACATCTGTTTATTATATTGTTATATGTGTTTATTATCTATGTTGAAAATTAATAAAACAGTGAGAGTGGATAGACCATACATTATCTATCTATTTTATAAGTCATGTCATTCATTCATTCATTCATTCTTTCATTCAAGAAAGTATGTCAATCAACTGTTAAGTACCAGGCACAGAGCCACAAGCCAGGAGTATAACAGTTACATCTCAGCCTACCATCCAGTTATTTTCATGGCTTAGCAAAACAGATAGGAAGCAACTACAACTGATTTTCCATGGCTCAGAGCTGAAGGTCAGTCCTCCTCATAAGAAATCGTAGGGCTTTCCTGATCATCACTACCACATGTGTTCTCTTTCCTACCTACAGATAGATAAGTTGATTGTCATATTTTGTGTTTTTCCCGACAGAAGCATTTACACCAACATTTGAGTCTTGTACAGTTATGTCCTGCCCAGTGCTGTCCCTCTTCTACAAAAACATATCTTAGATTTTTTTCACAAAAAGTTGAGAGCATGGTGGCTCACGCCTGTAATCCCAGCACTCGGGAGGCAGAGACAGGAGGATTGCTGAGTTCAAGGCTTGCCTGGGCTACATAGTGAGCTCAGGGCCAGCCTGAACTACAAAGCGAGACCCTGTTTAAAAAGAAAAAAAAAAGATGAGAGCAAAAAGGGAGGGAAGAGGCAAATTATTCTATTATTATATCATTGGATATAGATTTTAAAATGAGAAACATCTATGATTGAATTCCTTGTCATCAATTTATGTATCTGTGACTTTCAAGACAAATTTCTATATTCATACCATGAGAAAAAAATTATCCATGCCACAGCATGGCTCTAAAGATTGTTGATGTTATTAAATACACAAATACCAACAGGTTATATAATATTGAAATATAATAGATATAGGAAGATGGAATAGATAGATTTTAGTGTATTCATGAGCTTTTGGTGACTTATGTGACAGAACTGTGTCAGAATAACAACCTTATGGCCCTTGAAGAGCATTCTTGGACTCTGTCCAGCTCCTCCAGAAATTTCAAAAACTAGCATTGTCTGCATTGCCTCCTGGAGAAAAATATCTCTTTTATAATTTGGCCATTCCTTGAGTTTCTCTTTCATGAGCATCTAAAATCACTAATGTCATTTATACCACACATAAATCGCAGCCAATGAGTCCAAGAAAATGTGCTTAAGAGAAGAAAGAGGATCTCCACTCCTGAGCATAATTCATCAACAGAGGAAAGTCAAGGCTTTGATATTTAGATTTTTCTTCTGTATAATGACTAGAATCTTCTGTGACTCTTCAGCGAACAGTCGCATGGCCAATACAGAATGGGGCCTCAGACAATGAATTCAACAGATCCTCATTTCTCTTCTGTATTTCTCAGGGATACAATGACAAGATACTATAAAGTGAGAGGCTTAAAAGATGAGATTTATTCTTTCCTGGTTGAGGAGACCAGAAGTCTGGTATCACTGATGTCGGCAGACCAAAGTTGTCCTGGGGTCCTGAGGGAGATTCGTGGACTCTTGTAGCTGCCTCACTGCAGTCTCTGTCTCTGTAGTCACATGGCCTCTCCCTTGTGTACAAAACAGAACAAACAAAACAAAACTATGTTGAAAACCACACTTGGCTACTATTTAGTAATGACTAAATAATCGTTTGAAAACAAGAACTGGAGGACTCTCTGCTTAGAGGCTGACCAAAGCCTGAGATTTCCTTGTACTGTGAAGTTACATCTAAAAATCATCACATATAAGAAGGAATATTTTTAACTGAAGCAGATTTCGTTTTGCTTGTAATATATTTTATCAATATCATATGCACTTCTCATCCATAGTTTTGGCATTGTATTTTTCAAAACATGGAGATTACAAGTCAGAGAGCTAGTATAATTGAATCATCCTATTATCTTCTCTAGCAAAGATTATGGGCTCATCTAGCCATTTATGGTACAATTATAGTTTGCTTTAGAAGATGTAGAACTTTTGAATGTAGTTGTTTTAACCCTTACATTTTAAAATTCACATCCTAGGATATTTTATGGACTTGATCTCAGTTCTTCATTATGAAAAAATAATCTGTTTTCATTTGAATGTTTCACTTGTTAAATGTGTGAAACTAATGAGCTAATTTTGTTCCTATGGAAATTTATGCCTTTATGTTTATAATGAAAGTTCTCGACAAGAAACTATGCCTTGCATGATTTATGAGTCTATATACATGTGGCATAAGGGTTTACAACTTTATCTGTGCTAAAATTGAAAATGGCAATGCAATTATACTGCTGTGACCATGTGTATAATAGTTTAAAATAAATAATGATAAGAAAGGACATAAACTCTTATTCTGGTAATGAGATTTATGATGTAGTTTAGACGTTCACGTGCTGCATTCTGCTTTCCACTGACTCTGCATTCTGTCTTCTGAAGTGATAAAACTCTCTGAGTCATGTTCATCTGCAGACATCCTCCAATGAACTTTCTGCAGTGATAAGGATCATGCCGTCCAGTATGTTAGCTACCAGGCAAATACGAGTGGAAATGTGATGGGTATGACAAGAAACTGAATTTTAAAATTTATTTCATTTAGAGAACCGCATGGTGACAGTTTCCAACATATTATTTAGATGGCTCTCTTCAAACGATCCGCCTAAGCTAAATTAGCTATAATCAGGTGCTCTGATTGTCAAGCAATTTCATGTCTAATGTGCCTTTGCCATATTTTTCCTTTTGCTTTCAATGAATAATCTTTCCTTTTTATCCATATGATAAATTTATTTTTCTTGTAAAAAAAAAAACCTCTTATTGTGTCCTTCTCTTTAACATATTAATCTTTAGTCATTCTCTCCTTTGAAGTTCCACTACAGTGAGCATTACCACCATGCTGTACTGTTTATAAGAATTTTAGGTGGAAGTATTAAGTCACTGTCCATTGTTACTTATCTCAGTGGGTTTAGTAAATAGCTCTTAATGAGATACTGTGATTTCCAATACCATTTTTGTGGAGTTCACTGATAAAATGACAAAATATTCAGTGTTTGTAGCATTTGTACCACAATATCTGTGAGTTGTTAGGTACAGAAGTATCTGACTTCACTGAAAATAATACATTCTTCAAATATAATGCAGAATTATCTGCTGATAATATAATTACAGATAGATACCGCTTCTGCAGAAGAGTACAAGTTATTAGTTAGAAATGATATTTAAGAAGATTAAAATACCAATATCCAAGAAGAATTACCTCTATTACTGTTAGGCTCTCTCTCCTCAGCTGATTCTGGAAAATCCTGTATAATCGTTGAACCCCCAGTATCACTTTCAACACTGGTTGGTGAAGTAATTAGAAAACTGCAGATCAGAAAAATGTGTGTCTCGCTTTACCCTAACGGTTTTATGGAAAACATAAAGTATTCTGGAATTTTTTCAATTATAAAGTTGTCTGATTCACAGTTACATGAAATAATACATGTAAAGTGTGTTTTATTAACTATAGGATAAAGATATTGCTGTTTTGCTATTTTTGTCTGTATTATGACCATAGCCCTTATTGTTTTCCTTTCCATATATTCCATAAATAATTTTGAAATCCCTGTCCTTTATCTGACCTGCACTAAACACGAATCCAATTCAGTGTTCCTACGGATAAAACCACTACTCAGGACCAGGGATTCAACGCCAGTGGTACTGCATCTACTTTGGAATGGCGAGGGCCGAGTTCAGAGCCTGGTGCTGCGAAGAAAAACCAACTCAAAACAAAACAAAACAAAACTTTATTCACAGAAAATTGCCAGCAACTTCTCGATGACTGCATTAAAACTCTAAGTGAAGGCTTAGGCTCTAGCGACTTGTTGCACATATTAATTAGAAATGGAAGATAAGCAAACTGCTCTACTGCGTCATGTAGTTCTACCGAGAACTATAATCAAAGTTACACGGGAAATTCTTCCTTCTACTCAAATAAAATCTTCAAATCACCTATAAGTATATCCTATGCTTATTTCCAAAAGACCTCAGTGTCCTCTACTCCTCTTCTGTTGTCATGTATCTCTTTCATTTTCCCTCATCCAGATTACACATTTTTTTAAAAAACCTCTGGACATCTCTGAATATACTGTTTCTATTTTTTTTTTCAAAGAAGAAGTCACGTTCTAGAATTACAATATGCCATTATTTCTCCCCATCAACACTTTCATCACTTGTTAAGGACCATCCATAGCAATCACCAGCCCATAATGTCCGAAGAGTCAAGTTCCCCAGGGTTCTCTGGCGCTAGCGTTGTATTAGTCACTTTCCTTGTTGCTGAGATAAAATAGTCAAATTCCACAAGTGAAACGAGGAAAGATTTATTTCAGGTCACAGTCTGTAGGGGTTTCCACCCATAGTGGTTGCCAGGCACGGCGGCTGAGAGGCAGTCCCTGGCAGGGAAGGCAGAGGGAAGCCAGCAGAAGCACCTGCAGCCGGTCTTCTTTCTGTCCCTGCGCGCTCATGCGCGCCACAAGCCTCTCGGTTGGTGTCACCCATCGTGGGGCCCAGCCTTCGCTAGCTCCACCCTTCGCCTCGGCACTGCGGCCTTCCTTCGAGTGCGCGCACCTGGATTCGGTCGCCATGGAAACTCGCCATCTTTTACCACGTGAAACTTTGGAGGGACATCTAGGTACATGCCATATAAACTGCATTTTGATCATTAGCTTTACCTCACAGAATATAGCTTATTATTTCTTTTGGCATAAACTTTCAGGAAGACCTTAAGAACTGTGTTACATGAAACTTTCTCAAACACAACTAGCTCGCTCATCGCTAATCTTATAGTTTTCTTTGTATGATTTCACTTCTCAGTACTGAGTAGTTTCCAGAGGCTGCACCTCTATCAATGACGGCAGAAATCTCCTTCAGTTCCTCGACATGCAAGAGAATTGTATCATAATAAAAATGAAGAACCAAACTCTGTATTTGGTAGCAGGAGATCTTAATGGTATGCTCACGCTTCCTCTCTGCTAGCTGGATGGCTGACCATAATTCAAGTTATTATTAGACCTGCATTAGATACCAGGAGATGTTTTAGGAACATGCAGAGCAATGAATGGCATCCTCTCGGATTCACAGTGTTCAGGAATTTGAATTTTAAAGTAATGTATAAAAATTTCCCAACAGTTTTACCCACCGCTTCTCATGTAGGATCAATAAAATAAAAGCATGTCTGGAGTTTTATATCACACGCCATCTGAGTTAAAGTCATACAAAATAAAAGGTGCAACTGGATTTTCTGTGTTGAAATGCCTATGGTTCTTTTCAAAGCATTATAGCTTAAAAACCGTCTCTCTGTGTTAGTCAAAGTTTCCTGAGAGAAATTTTTTCTTACAGCTGGAGATTTTACAAGAAAGTGTTCCACTGGGGGGCGGGGAGGGGGTGCTTTTAACAGAAAGTTAATAGAGTCATTTAAGCACAACCTAGAAGGGAAGCATTCACTCCCGCAGCGTGAATCTCCACAGCACCCCAAAAGGGTGGACAGCATGACAGGCCTTGGAGGAGTGTAGGAACGGGGGTGAGATGCCGCAGTCCTTAGCTGCCATGGTTAGTTCATTTCTGAATATATTTTATCTGCAAATAGTTGCCTGTGTTAATGTGAGAAGTCACTGGCCAGAAAAATCGATATATCTCTCTGTGGGTTTTGCTCTCCACTTTGGAGAGAGAATAACCCTATTGAGTTGTCTTTTCTTCTTAGGAATAACATGCTTATAAGAATACAGAACGTTAGAGATTCTTACAGAAGGTACTGATAGAGTGGCGTTTTCTATTCTCTTTCCAATCATCTCACACAGATGAGATGTCAGAAGTGAATGTTAATTATCTAACTGCTAATGACTTTCATTATAGAAAGAAGATAATGTAGGAGTATCAACTTGTGTGCACAGTGTAACTCTTCACTCTGTATGGGGTGATGCTTTGGATATTAGTTCAAGCTGACTTAAAATTTATTCTCAGTCTTACACAAAGCCTGAGAGTTTTCATTATTTAATCTATTGTGTTCTGAATTCCTTGTTTTCAACTGTATACACGGTTGGGTACTTCTGCTTGGAAGTAAAAACAGAATTTAATAATCTTCCATCGTCTACAATCAGAATAATATATGTCATCATTTGCTTCCCATGCAGGTATCAAATAAGAAATATGTCCAAGCAATTATTGCTCCAGCCCTATTATTTTCTGAAGTCCTCCTGATCACAAAAGACTGGAAGGAACAAAGTTAAAGGTGAGGTTCCAGAAAAAAATAAGAGCAGAAACCCCACTGGCAAAACCCACTAATTTTACCTATGAAGGAGACCAAACCGCCAAGATGACAAAATACATCTATGGGTCACTTCAAGGGAAGTGTGTGATTATTAGTGGAAAATCTCACAGCATTATTGAGAGAAAAAAGAGAATCAAATAAAATCAATACGTGGTGAAAATAAACTATAAAATCATGGATTATTACTTTCAGAAATATAGAAATACCAAATGTTTGTAAGCGTAGCAATTATGAGACATAAGAGAAGACAGACTGAACAAATCTTACTAATGTATCAAAGGAATAAACGTTGCATTGTGGAGTTTTCCTATCTCCCATTGTGTCAAGTTCCCATAATCTGTCTCCTCTCTTGGCACACAGTGAAGAACAAAGAAGGAAAGCTAAAATGAGTAGAACTTCAAGCTGAGTAAAATCTCTCCTTTCCTTGCTTTCCACATATATGAAAAGATGCTATATATTAGCTCAGTCATTGGTCTTCATTTTGCCCATAAAGGGAAAGGGGGGAGAGGGTAAGTAATGAAGGAGAAGTAAAAAATGTGATAATTAAAAAAAAAAAAGGAAACAAAGCTTATGTATATAGGGGTGGGGGGTAGGGTGGGCAGGGGAATGGGAAAAATGAGAATTAAGTCATGCCACATACTGGTACAAATTCTCAGCATTGAGGGTGATCATGATGTGCATATAAAATGTATCAATAAAGATTCAAAACTTAAAAAAAGAAAAGAAAATGACACAATACAAACAAGCTTCCCATGCTCTCTTTTCCTAGCTGCCTCCTCTAGCTTTATATTGCATACCTCCATCCACAGTTATTTTGTGTCTCTGTCATTTGCATTTTTCATGTGTGGAATATTTTGAACCAGTTATTCACAATAAAAGGAAACACTAGTAACAGATGACTCACTAAAATGTGGGTTTCATTTCAGACAGAAGAAACCCATGCTACTTCATGTCACTGTCTCTGGTGACCTCCAGCTCAGGAAGCAGTGTTCTCCATCACGTGAGTCTTCCAAAGTTTTTCTCTTCAACCACTAATTTTACCCATGAAAAAGACCAAATCTCTAAGATCATAATAGGAGAAAATAAATGCAGGGGTGAGTTTACCCAACTTGGTGACCATCTACCTCTTCAGACAAGTGGCAAAGTGGATTTTGGCCCCCACAGAAAGCCAGTCTTCTGTGATGGAACTGTCATTTATAAGTTCCAATTACCTTAAAATTTCATGTTATTTTGGGATTAAATGAGATGCCCATGAAGAGCTTGATATATTAAAAATGCTTAATGGACCATGGGTTATATTGTTACAAATTGTTATTGCAGCAACAGCTTATATAAGAAAACAATGTTCACCATTGTGAAATTCACCACATTGGGTAATGCCTGGTCTTCGGTCCACATAATGCTAAGATTATCTTGGCAAATTCTGATAGATAATGCGTGGTTTTTTTGTCAACTAAACTTTCAATGCATAAGAATTTCTCGGGATGCACAGTAAAAATGCAAGTGCCCATGTTCCAGCCATAAAGCTTTTGAACTATTAGTCTGAGATGGAATCTCAGGATCCAGTTACAAGTGGTAGTCGTGTGATTCTCCTGCAGGATATTCCAATAACACATCTGTAGGGATACTGATTTTATTTCATAAAAGGCCACATATTTGTAATTTCATTGAACCTTTACAATAAAGGCAACAATTAGGAAAATCAAGCTAAAACATTCAAGACATACTTAAATATAGTCACAATAGAGTAAATGTCATAGTTTTGCATAAACTCCTCACAGTCTTTCCACAGTAATACAAAGTCTACCAGGGTCTTGGCATAGGAAAGTCATACCTAAGCTTGTGTATGCTGACATCTGGGGCTTTTTACATCACACCATCCATCAAGTTCTCAGGGATGAACCACTTTGGAGGTACTACAACATGGGGCTGGTTTCATGGCCACATGACCTGACGGGCCCCAGACCTCTGCATTAAGCAAGGTCCTAATGCTCAGTGTTGTCATTCTGCAATGCTCATTACTTTTGAAGAAGATATTCTATGTTATCATATAGCTCTGGATCCCCCATATTGGGTAGGTGATTATTTTGAGACAACCCAGGTCATATCTAGAAATTAAATTGCTCTTATATGCAAATAAGTTACAGAGTCTCAGATATATCAGTTTATTTTTCCAAAACTGCAGCGGCCAAAACTGAATTCAGGTTTGTGATTGACTAAGCCCTGTGCACATTCTGTGACTTCTTTATTCTGAGAGAAATCCAAATGTCATCTGGGAAAGGTCTGTATTCTGGAGAGGAGTTTAGTGCAAGTAGTAAAGAGCCTTGATTAAGAATCTGGGGAGATAATTCTTTAAGTCATAGTAACTTTTCCCAGAGAAGCACAACTAGCAACCCACCCCCTTTTCCCTGATTTAATCTTACTCAAATCCTTCCTGTGTAGCTTTAAGCTCATCTCTCTGGGCTGCTGTCTCATGAATGATAAAAATATCAGACCACAGTCTTTTGCTTCTTATTTTAGAATTAAAATATTAATTTCTGTACTCCCCACAGCTTGATAAAAACAGGAAAAAAAAAGCACTATTTCTTTTTATAGGCTTCATTTTTCTTTTTTGTTTTACATTTGACCTGCAAAATATGCCAGGACAAACCCATCTTTTTCTCCTTCTTTCATCTTCAATGACATTTCCCAAGGGCACTTTTAAAGTACAGATGAAAAAGGAAGACAGACAGAATATGAAAGAAGAGGAAGGCATGTTAAGTGAATAAGAAATGTTCTACCTTTTCCCCATGATCTGTATCTAAAACAGAAAGCATTTGGCTTTGTTTCATTTATAAATAGACCTAAGCAAACTCAGAAACACCTAGAGCTGTCAAGCCCTGAATATCTGTCACTACAAACCAGAAATACAGACGGCCTTCTAGAAAACAGAAGGAGTCACACCTCTGAGACAGTGCAGGGGAAGCCTGGGTAAGAAGACACTTGCAGGCAGACAAAACTGGATTTGGTTCCCAGGTCAAACATTTGAAAACTAGTTCACTTTGGGAAATACCTCTGAGCTCTTCTCTGCTCTGGTTTTTGCATTCCTGAAGCGGTAGTCTTATTGGGCATCACAAAGGGTCTAGTCTAATTTTTGGTAAGAGTGACCTGGGAGCAGACAGTACAATGTTAGTTCCATGTCTTGTGAAATGTTCCCGTAGATATCCTGTGGATTCAGGGTTTGCTTACACTCTGAGAACGAAAGAGGTAAGAAAACAAAAGAAGTGAGTAGACTTAGGAATAAACAGAGAGACCAGAAAAATGGGAGGAGAGTCAGGATAAGTAGGAAAGTCAGGGTAATTGGTACATGGGAATAAGGCCAGAATCAGGCAGGACAACAAGGAGGACTCTAGCCAGAAAGATTCTGCCAGCCCTGATCTTTCATTTATAAGGAGATCAAAACCCCCTCCCTGTGCCTTGCAGTTTTATGGGAGCTCGGTTTAATTATCAAGACAAATATACACATACGAATTGGGGCAAAAGAAAAGTCTTAGCCAGTGTGCGGGCGGTTCCAACTGTGAGGCAGTTCTTCCTGGAGACATTCGCCGAGACAGTGATGAAACTGGAATATAGAACCAAATCCATGGGGGCCGCTCATGACTCCACCCTGGAGTTTCTGATTCCATTTCGAATTTAAATGGACATTTTTAGGAACTAAGGCAATCCAAATGCCACTCGTCTGTATTTTAAGAACTATTGCTTGGAGAAATCAGTTGAACTACAATTAGATGAACTGTTAGGATTCTAGATTTATATAGACAGGATGTGTCATGATAAGTTTCTTATTTTTAGTGTCCAACTCCAAGCTCTATGAAACTGCCATCATATTTTCTGGACACTTCTTGTCCCTAAAATACAGTCCCAAAGTTGGTATCAGACAATTCAAAACTGTTCTTTTTTATGTCTTAGGTGGTTGATTTTGCCTACTTCAGACACCTGTTTTGTTTTGCTTTAAGAAATAGTTGACTTAGAAAAAAACAGGGGGTAAAAAATTTACTGGGGAGCATAACCTTTTAAAAACCATTACAGAACACAGCTGAGCTTCTGAAAGGTACATTAGGAGGACAGCTCTGGAAGAGGCATTTTGAGGAAATCTCCAACCCTACAATTTGAAGGCCTTTTTAACCACCTCCTGTGTTCAAAAGATCTCGAGTTTTCATGCAGTGTTTTCAGGCTTTTTTCTTGGTTTCCTAGGACTTTGACAATCAGCTCGTTAACCCTTGTGTGTGTTGATTTTATTGCTGACTTTATGGGCCATATTCATAGTGAACTCTTGGCAGTTTGCTGCTGATGTATGAAAAGATTGTCAGTAGATCTGACCCATCATCCAAAATCTTAGCAACATTTAACTGACTTTGAGGTTTGCATATGTATAAGAAAAATATATATCAGTGACAAATCCTGATGAAGATGCTTTTCTTTTACTTTCTTAAATATTGGGGACTGAACCCATGGCCTTTATTAAGCTACATGCTTGTCCTTTGTATTTTTTGTTTTTCTGAGAAAAAAATTGCTATTCTACTGTAACTTACAGATAGCACAAGTAAATATTAAATCTATATTGGTCAACAGTAAATATGACATGAGGAGAAAATGGTCACACACACTGGCCACGTGGAGTTAACATAAGTAGCCCCATGGAAATTAACTGCAAATCTACTCTGATTAGAAGGCATCTTCTTTGTAAGGGACAGTGGCACCAGCTCCCATTACCCCAGCACTCTTAGAAACTGAGGCAGGAGGATACCTATTGTGAGTCCAGCATCTGCAACTTAAAGATTTAGCCAGACTTTTTCTCAAAAGAAAGGAAGAAAAAATAAAGCATCTTCATCAAGATTTGTCACTGATAAATATTTTGCTTACATGTCTGCAAATCTGGTTTTAGGGTTGAGAGGTGAGACCTCACACCTTCCCTGCCCTTTCCTTTGGCATGCCTCACACCGCTCTGCAGGGGGAGTAGAGTGCTTAGCATGCTAGGAGAAGGAGCTTTGGAAGGCCAAGATCCACCGAGGGAAACCATGCCGGAACAGAGAGAAGGCTGCAGTGAGAGACTGTGGCCAGAGGAGGCAACGGCTGCATTGCTGCTTCCAGTCTAGAGAGGCCAGAGACCAGGAGTAGCCTGGAGTCCTTGTTCCACCTTGGCTCTGACCGCCCCGGGCAGCGAGTAAAAGCACCTAGGTCACAAAGACAGGGCGGTGTTCTATAAAAATAATGAGAAGGAAAGCATTAACTTCTAGAAGTGTCTTACCATGAGAACCATACTCTATCCCTCTTGGAAAATGACTAAAAATAGAATGGCATGCATAGGCAGCTAGGAGGGTACCATGTAATGTGGAGTATGTAATTAATGTAAAGAATTAAACAAACTCAGTATGCAGATAATGTGCCCAAGATAACATTAATAAAGTCATAGACAGTGAATATATTTAAAGGTTCGGAAAATGGACATGATTCCTTAAAAGAAAAAGAAAATTTTGTGAAAAAGAAAAAATATATATATATATATGCACTTGGGGAATGAAATAAAATGGATCATCAAAAGAAAACTAGCATGACAAGTTTGACAAATAATTCCAAAATGCATTTCAGAATGAAGACTACATAGAAAAGGAAAGTAAACAATAAAAAATGTACATGACAGAAAATTGTGTGGTGGTAAAGTGAAATAAGTATTGGTGACTAATGATCCTATAAATCCAACAAATCATGTAGAATGGCGACCCAGGAGCAAAAGACAGGGGAATATTTGTGGCACTAGTCCATTTTCCTGCACGAGAGCACGGACCTGATGAAACATAGAAAGTGAAGGTCAAATACAAACACACATGATCCAAATAGTTTCAAAAATAAAAGAAAGCAATCAGAAGGACTCAATGGAAGAGACAAATTCGCTATCAGAATGGAAACATTTTAGTACATTAATATCAGAAATTACTAGTTAATATTCCAAAAAAAAGCAACCCCTAAATTCCAATCAGGAAATTATAAATACCGGCAGCTGCATCAGAAGTGAGAGAGTGGGTCCTGCACACCAGAAAGGGGATGATAAGGCCACACAGTGAACAGTGGTGGGTCCTACTCTTCCCACAACTCACCCGAAAGGGTCAAACCATATAGAGTAACACTATTTATAATAAATGATATGTGGGGCTGAGCATGTAATTCAGTGGCACAGTATGTGTTTAGCATGTATAAGATCCTGCTCAGTATCTGGCACTGCAAAAGCCAAAAGGAAAGAAAATATGGAAAGAAAAAGTAAGCCAACTGAAAAAGAAAAAAAAAAGCAGCATGATTTCTGTTAAAGAAATTGCTGAAAATATTTCTACAGGGCCTGGGATCTAGGTCGGTGGTAGCACTCTTGCCTACCATTCACGAGACCCTGGCTTTGATCTCTTGCTTCACAAAAAAACATTCGACAGCAGAAACTTTCAGACTGGTAGCCAGCCGTGGGGCCATGTCTGTAATTCCAGTTCTTGGGAGGCTGAGATAGCAAGATGGCCACAATGTTGAGTCCAGTCTGGGCTACACTGTAGGTTCAAGGCCAGCTTGAATTACAGGGTGAGAACTTACCTCAAAAAAACAAAGGAAAAGAAAATATTCAGATAATATAATTTTATTGGTGAATTCTATTACTTGTAAGAGAAATTAATACCAAATTGATACAAATGCTTTTATAAATGAGAAAAAAATATTGTTACTTAAAATATGAAAAGCCAGATAAATCTCAATTCCAAACCTGATAAAATATTACATTTACAAATCAATGTATCTTGACAAAATATTATCAAGTTATACCAGCATTTTTTTAGTACTGAATATTGATCCAAGGATCTTCATATTGAACTACGTTCTCTCTCTCTCTCTCTCTCTCTCTCTCTCTCTCTCTCTCTCTCTCTCTCTCTCTCTCTCTCTCTCGGATTCTTTAGTTGCTAAAATGTTCATTGCAGTGTGGAACCTGAAGCCATACAAGGAAACCTTTCATACTATTACATTAAAAACTGTCCATGTTGCATGTTAAGTGTATATTTTATTCATGACAGTTTTACAAAATAAAAGTCACACACACCTTATACTGAGGACACAGTTAACTGAAAATTAAAACAATAGAGTTAGACAAAATTGATCAATGCATGATAAAGGACACAATGAGAAATGCTTTCTCTTTGACACTCAAGCTCTTATAACATATATTTTACATTAAGAAAGCAAAATGTTTAAATTGATGATAAATCCACATTTGCCTTTTCAACATCTGGCCAATAAGAAAAGTACATATATCAAAGACAGTATATTTGAACAATTAATGTCTTATTTTATAGTGAATGTGAGAGGAACAAAGAAGACAAAAAAACAAGTAATGTCTGAGTGTGATACATGTAGAATGTTAACTCCAAACAATATTCATATGAAACTAAATGAAAATCATATAATGTAAAAAAGTATTAAAGTACAGAGAAAAAATTCATCACAGTTACTCTCTTGACCATGGTATAAAATCAAATGACACATAAATCAGAAGTCCCAAATACCATTATACTAAAATTTTTACATATTGTGTCTAATAATACAAAATATCATCATAAATAAGAGAAAAATAATAGGAAAATTATACAGTTTTTCTGTCTGTCATTCCTACAAAATGAGTTTTACCGGGCGTGGTGGCTCACGCCTGTAATCCCAGCACTCGGGAGGCAGAGGCAGGAGGATTGCTGAGTTCGTGGCGGCTTGCCTGGGCTATAGAGTGAGCTCAGGGCCAGCCCGAACTACAAAGCGAGACCCTGTTTCAAAAAAAAAATGAGTTTTAAAGTACCCTTTTGGGGTCCGTGGTCTTGCAAGATGATCTCTATCTACTTGTACTCATACAGGTGTCTCTCTCTCAACGGAATATGGCAGAAGCTGCAGAAAATATAAAGAGTAAAAGATGTCAGGTGTTCTTCCTACTGGAAAGTCCAATGAATAGATTTAGTTTAAGTATGAGTGAATGGAGCTGCTCCAAATGATGGCCTCAATAATTATCTCCTGGGCTTTGGATTCCAGCTTATAGTTGTGTGGTCTCTTTCCTCAATACTGTTTTTGTGTATGTTGGTAAATTGTAGCTAAGATTTCCAGATTTGCACCCAATTAATTTAGCAGCTCCTGCTGGATGAGAATTATTGTTTTAACAAAACATTTGAGTAAGAATCTTATCTCTAATGTAATTTTGATAGCAAAATAAAGAAACAGGGTCTATGGATATGATCATTTGAACTGATAGTTAAAATCCAAATAGGGACTTTTAGAAATTTTCACTTGTATGGTTCGTTTTTCCCTCTAAGAATACGGAGAAAGCTCCACAAACCTATGAAAGTCAGAAACAGAAAACAACTATGAAACTTACTAAGTAGCATAATGTTACACATACTTTATGGGCTAATACAGTGTAAAATTATAAAGATGTCAATTTCTGCCAAAATAATGATTTACATCTCCAGAGATTATTTAAAGCTTTCTGCTGAGTATATTTTGTTTATCTGCAGAGATGAGAGTGACAGAGAGAGAGAGAGAGAGAGAGAGAGAGAGAGATAGAGAGAGGTACAGAGAGACCACAAAGAGAAATAAGGAAAACTTCAAACAGAAGGAAAATTAAAGAAAATGCTTAAGATAATACAAAAGAGATGATATTTATAGCTATAGAAAAAAAACAATTACTCTAAATGTACAATAATTACTTTAGTATAATATTAACCTGAGAACACATAAATATTAGAATCCTAATAAAGAGGTATCTATGAGTAACTAGTAACTGACTATACATGAGAAGCTTTGTACTTCTAATCACTAGGACCAGAATAGATTTGGTAATAAATTAGTGTCTGCTATCTGTTGATGAGAAAGTTTATATTTCTTTTCTCATCATACATACTGGACATCTTTTTGCAGATATGTTTATTCTTATATTTTTGGTTTTGATTGATAGTTACTAAATCACTATTTAACCTACCAAAAACAACAAGAAAAAAGGAGAAACTAAGAAGAGTTGGAGAAGGAAGAAAGGAAGGAAAGTAAAAGGATGAAAGAGGCAAGGAGCAGGGAAGGTCAAGGGGAGAGGGAAAAGGAAGGAGAGAGGAGAGAGGAGAGAGGAGAGTCTGGCTCGGCCTGGAGGGCAGATCGGATGAAATGTGTGAATTAGGAACTACAACAGCAGCTAAAGTGAGGTTACCTATTTTCAACTGCAAGATTTGGAAAATTAAATAAGTGGGCAAAAAGAGATCAGATTTGTGATATTTTAAGAAGGAAGAGTTAAGAACAACTATGAGGCAACAATTTCTGTCTTCTTTCTCTTTTTAAACTTTAAAAGCAGAAGAGGGCAAATTTCAAGTTCAATGACCAAAACATAATTTAATATTAAACAATTTCTAGGAAGTTTATATCCCAAAGTCCAATATTATAGTCCTTTAAATCTAAACCAATTATAGTGGACAGTCCTCTTGATAGTGGGAAGGATTTGTGTTGAGTATGATAAATGTGTAAAATACACACACATACACATACGTGCTCTTTGTCATCTTGAGTAGAAATGTTATGCTTTTATTCACAGGAATGAAAAGTTCAGAATTCCTTATTTTCTATGTCCTAGTTTTCCCTTTTGTTTTGTTTTGTTTTTTTTTTTGCTTTTTCTCACTCACAGGGTTTTCAGAGTTGCCCTTTCAAAGGTCCCATAGTCAAAGTCATTATTTTCTCAGGTTGGATGCCAGAATTAGTCACTGGCCACCAGGAGGATGGATTTCCTGGGATCAGCTTCCAAGTTGGTCAAGTCCCATTGAAGTGCCAATCAGAGTTCTAGGCAGCAGGGGAAGAAGGCTTCCCTGGGGCGTTTATATTCTGAAATGCAAATTATTGTTTGTCCTAACTTCAGTACAGTCTTTAAGAGGTCCTCCTCCCTTTGTTCAGAAAGCATTTTCAGTGGAGCTAGGAGTGAGTGCTATTTTCAATTAAAAGACAAATCTGCATGTACGGAAAGAAAGCCTAGTAACTCTCAAGTGTTAAAACGTTGAGATTTTTGCACATGGGCCATGCCAACACTGCACTATATTGAAAGAATCATAGTTTGGGCAGAATATGATACATTCAGAATAAAATAAATTCTAGTATTTATTTCACTTTTAGAGTTTGGTATTTATACTTAGGCAACCCTTGCTAGCCTATTCAAATTTATCTCATAGATATGTGTTTTTCTCATAGTTCATTATAAGAGAGAAATATTTTATAATACAAATATCTAAGAATCCATTTTGTAAGTTTTCAGTGGAACATATTTGTTTTCCTATGAGAAATGATAGAAATAATGAGGAAAGATGAGTTACTTTTGAGAAAAGTCAAAGTTAAATTTACTCACTCACCAATTCCTAGCACAACCACAGATTTTGCGGTTTCTGTGTCCTGAGTGCCTTTACCCAAAAGTGGTAGGTTAAGCTATTAGCTTCACCTCCTCAGCTCTCCCTCCAGATGCACCTTCGCTATGAAATTCTGCAGCCCCTTTCACTAAGTGCATTTCCCTGCTGTTTGATTGTGGCCAGTGAGATGTCTGCTGAAGCAAACGAGTGGTGAGTGTGTGCTGGAAAACATCTGCCAGCGGTGCTCCCCTTACTGAACAGCTCTCTTGGACAAGCTTTGTTTTCTGTTCTTTGTTTGTTTGTTGGAGACAGGGTCTCGCTTTGTAGTTCAGGCTGGCCCTGAGCTCACTGTGCAGCCCAGGCAAGCCTGGAACTCAGCAATCCTCCCTCAGATTGCTGAGTTCCCCCCTGGAACTCAGCAATCTGCCTCCCGAGTGCTGGGATGACAGGCATGAGCCGCCAGGCCCGGCCCTGTGGTATGTGGTACTGATGGCTGGTGAGTGTGAGTCACCACGCCCAGCATTGTATGTGGTTATCTGAGGAACTCAGGACCTTGCGCTTGCTTGTGATGCAGGCACGGGACCATTGAGCTAAATCTCAGGCCCTTGGACAAGCTTTTGACTAGCAGCCTAAATGGAGATACCCTGGTCTGTCATAGTTGCTAATTTCCATTGAATAGATCCACGATGCCAGTTTCAGGTTACAAATGAGGGCCAGGTGATTGGAAGAGAGACACATTGCACAGTGACATACCATTGGGTAATAGTCCTGCCTTGTGGGTGTAAATTCTTTTCTGGTCTTAGATAAAAAGAATGTAGACAATAATAAGGAAGTGTTGAATATTAGATATTTACTAATTTTGTCTTTAATATCCTATACTTAATTGTATATTTACGCAATTTAAATTTTAAGAATTGCATATAACCACCAGTGAGGTCAGAAAATACTGAAACTTTATCACCTCGTTCAAGTGACAATGTCCATACATCGTCTCTTACACACTGCTGGCTGCTTGAGGTTTGCTTTCCTGGCTGCTCATGCTGTCTGCCACCCCTGGGAAGAAAGCGCCTTGGCTAACGCACTGGTTTATGGAGAGACGCGTGGGTCAGTGCCTCTCAGCTTTTGAGAGGCCTGCACCATGAGATAGAATCACATTGCTAGGGCCTGTGTTAGGATATACATCTGCTATGTCTCTCGAAGTCTCATCAGTTTGGAACGTGACTGGATCCGGGAGGATCCCTCCTTTCGTGAGTTTGGTAATAAATTACGCTGCTGTGAAGCAGGCATGGTTGGCGATCTAGGGCTAGGAATGAGCAAAGCACCCACATCCGTGACTCTTGTCATCACTCTGTTGCCTGTCTGTTGTCCCCTTCTGCCCTACTGTTCCAACCCAAGAGCTGGTCAGCTTTGGAAAATGACCAAAATGCCTTGCCTCCACCGACAGAACTACAGAAACAATTGGAACATGAAATGTGTGAGACCTGTTACAAAGCACTGATTGGGGAAGTAATTCATTACACAGGATTAATATTAGTACATGAATAATATGTCAAAATTTTGTAAGAAGTACAAACTAATATCACCTTCTTTTAATCATTATGAGAGACTTTGAAATATTTATTATTTTTATTAAGATTATTATTCAATCTGTAAAATTTTGTGTGGAATTGAACCTGAAAAAGAACAGAGGTCTAGGGCCAGAGATTTAACTCAGTGGTTCCAGTGCCTGCCTCGCAAAAGCAAGGTCCTGAGTTCCAATCCCAGGTAACCACATACAATGCTGGGTGTGGTGACTCATGCCCACCAGCAATCAATGCCACATACCACAGAGCCGGGCGTGGTGGCTCACGCCTGTCATCCCAGCACTCGGCAGGCAGAGACAGGAGGATTGCTGAGTTCGAGGCTTGCCTGGGCTACGTAGTGAGCTCAGGGCCAGCCTGAACTGCAAAGCGAGACCCTGTCTCCAAAAAGAACAGAGGTCTATAGAGAATCAGCTAGCTGACCAGTTAACTAACAGATATTTTTGATGCCAAGGGAATACCTATTTAAACTTTCATTTTTTTTATATCAGGAATCCAACTTGAGGCCTTGTACGTGTGAGGCAGGGAGTGAAACCCCTGAGCTAAATCCCTAATTAGGATTAACATTTAACTATAAATGTAAGCAGTAAGCAATTCTGACTGAAAGCAGCAGGACATGTAGTAGGTTTTATGGTTTTTCATTTTGCTTTGTTTTGATATCTGTGTCTTGCTACAAACCAAACCCATGGCCTCGCATATGCTAGGTGTGTTGTTCTCTACCATGTTTTAAATGTCAGTTTGACCAAAGTTAAACCAAGCCTGTTGTTTGTAAACTGTAGTAATCACGGTGTACATCTCTTTTCAGTGATAATTCCAAATTGAACCATATTCCAAATAAATGAGGCTTTGCATTTTAAGTCTTTAGTAAGGTGAGGCATTGGCCCGAAATGCAAAGGTTATCAATATAACACAGCCAGTAGTCATAACTTTACTACAGATGTCTAATGAAAAAGAATGCAGGAGAATTTAGTGTAGAATGACTTATTGCCCTTAGTGCATACATCGTGGCCCAGGATATTAAAAACAAGCTAACTTGAAAATTGCATATACATTAACAGGGAATTTCATATTCACATCACAACTAAAAATTTTAGTCTAAAAATATCACATTTTTCAACTTGCATTGCTCTTTCTCTGGTCTGTTACCAGCACCTCCTCCTGGGTCTGTCCAACCTCACTTCTTCACCGACCCAGTTGTCTCTCAAATTGGGTCCTATCTCTGCTTGGAACATGTCAACACCTTCCTGTCTGACTCAGAACAGGAGGGCAGTTTCTTGTAAGGGGCATTATGCCTCTGGTCCTCCCCACCTCCGCTCACTCTGCTCTCCAGGGTCTCCAGCCCCTCGTTTGTGATATTCTCCAGACAGCTGCCCCCTCCTTGCTGCTTTCAAACTCTGAATCTGGGTCCTTCCTGGGCTCTGCTGTGAGTTTTTTTTTTTTTTTTTTTGCTTTTTGGAGACAGGGTCTCGCTTTGTAGTTCAGGCTGGCCCTGAGCTCACTATGGTGCCTGGGCAAGCCGCCACGAACTCAGCAATCCTCCTGTCTCTGCCTCCCGAGTGCTGGGATGACAGGCGTGAGCCACCACGTCTGGCATTACTGCTGTGAGTTTTTTTCCTACATGCATCCACCATCCCTGCATCTTCCGTGGGATTCTCTTCTCTGATATTTTTACTTAAAATAAACAACACTTCTTATACTTTGTAGAGATACTGCATGTTATATTGTAGTAACTAATGTTGCTTGTAGCCTGTTTCCTCTCACAAGAGTATGCGTTTATATGGTTAACTATTTAACTATTGGGATTTAGCCTGTTCACTGTGAATTCTCAGCACCTAGGACAGCATCTGCAGATAATAGATGTTCAGGAAACAGGCATTGCCTAAAGAAGTCTTTGCTTATAGTTTGAGTATCAAATGATATTATCTATATGAAAGATTTTGATGTCTGTCTTTCATATGGAAATATCCAAACTAGTATTAGTGACAATCAGAATTCTTTTTTTGTTTTCCTATTTGAAGGTCAGCATGGATGGTAATTATTTAAAGTTCAAATGTAAATAATACTTTGTATGGTGGAAGGGGAACTTCATACGTGAGTAAAGGCACATAATAAAATGTGCTCAATAAATCTACCAGATCTGATGATTTTTCAACACAATCTAGAGGCTCTGGTATAACATTACGAGGAACAAATTTCAAATTTGCTCAGATCTCTCCATTTGAATTCTCAAGAAAATGAGAAGAAAGGGGCAGATGAAAAATGTGTCAAAAGACTTAGATTCTTGGGTATTTCTCCTTGCGTTCAAATGTGGGAAAGAGCTGACTTGTCTCTGGATCTTTTGCCAGTAAAGTAAAACACTGTTCTTTGGCCAATTCTCCTCTCTATCAGACTCACTTTGTGTTGTTCAGGGACCTTTGCTGATTCTTGTAGGCTCTGTCCTCCAAAGAGCTCACTGCCCCTATGCTGTCAGCCCTCACTTGGATATGTGCCCAGATCATATCCAGTCATACCTGATCTTCCGGATTTCTCATTTTTTCAACAGAATGATTTCTCATACTCTCTGTCCTTGTTGTCTGTAAATATCTCCATATCTGCATACAGTAACTCTACTAGGAACATGACACTCTCTCACCAGCAGGGGACTGACCCTATTCTGTTGCCTGACTCATTCTTCCTTACCTTTGTTGGCTTAAAATAGTTCTTCAGGGATCTCAGCAGTCTTTATTGCATCACTGTAACTGAGAAATCTTGCCCTTACCTTTTTTTTCATGACATTGTGTTTGTTACAGAATATATTAAAGTGTAGTTCCTACCATTTTTGTATGTGCATTATGACAAAGTATTTTAATATATAAAGCATATCAAAGATAAATATACAATATGTATATGCCTATTACCTGGAATGAGAAAGAAAACATAGAAAAGTTGATGTTCATTGTGTGTTCCTAATGCTCACTGTCATGTATTTTTCATTAATATTTAAAGAAGCATAACTTTTATTTAAGTTATTTTTTTAAACATCCCCTGGAAACTGGTAGATACAAAAATAGAAAATAAAATGAAGCCCCATATCCTTGAAAGCTAAAACCAATTATATGTTCATGAAAATGCAATAGCAATTCAGCACATCGAATGCCACGTTCAGATTTTAAATAAGGTGTTAATGGGAATCCAGACGTGGGCTTCTTGCCTGCTTCGGGAAACGAAGGTACAATGGGAGCAAATGGTATGCTGTGATGAGTTTTACTAGACAGTCTGCACTCGCTCACGAAACTGTAGAATTCTTAGCCATATAATAGAAGACCTCAAAGGCTAGACTTGGATCGTGAAATGTGTTGAAAAGATTTGAGGTAAATAAATGATGTCATGAAGTGTATGTTTTGATAGGCAGTACGAAGAGGTTTGGATGCAGTAGCTACTTACACTATTCAACAGCTTTTGAACATGCGAACTGAAGAAGAAAAAGATTCAAGGTGCTAGGTTAGATGTCTTGAGAGAGGAAAGTGCCACTGATCGAAAGGAGGAGATTCTTAGGACATAGTGAAATTTTTGTTCCTCCTCACTGTCTGCTCTAATACACTCTTCTCAACACTGCATGCTAGACAACATAATAGACAACAAATGTGGTCTATTATGACTCAGACAAGGAAACAATGTTTGCTAATGAGGTGCATTGTGGCAGATGACATTAATGGATCATGTGCATTCAAGGCAACTAGAACAGTGTTTGTCTCATGGAATTAGCATGATTTTTGGTTCTTTGAGAAAAGGCAGGTATTAATTTTCAAGCACAAAAACATTCTTCTGACAAGGATTCCAGGATGGAAATGGAAAGGTTTTGTGGTTGAAGAAAAAAGAAGTAACTCGTCTTCAGAGTCATATAATTGCATCTGTGATAATCATGTTCTTTAATTGTTCAATGAAAAGAATATATACTTATGGAAATGTCACATGTAACCTTAAAATACAATAGAGAGCACATCATCCAAGTTTTTAAATTAATTTTTATCTTTATTGGTACATTGTATATATGCATCATGATCACACTCAATATTGGGAATTTGTGCCAGTATATGACAAAATTTAATTCTTATTTTTCCCCATTTCCCTACCTACCCCACAACCCCCACCTCCTAAATATATAAGCTTTGTTTCCCTTTTTTATTATCATCACATTTTTTCTTTGCCCCTCATTACTCACACCTCCACATTTTCCTGAAGCCTAGGCTTAACTAGCCTTCTTAATACAGTAAATATTAGTCACCTTTCTTTCCCTCTGCCTATGTTTCCCATGCAAAGGAAGTGTTTTGGGGAAGTGGAAAAGCAATGATTACAAAAATAAACTCTGTTATGAATTGGGTAACAATTAAAACAAGAACCAATAGCCAGGCGTGGTGGCTCACGCCTGTAATCCCAGCACTCGGGAGGCAGAGACAGGAGGATTGCTTAGTTCCAGGCTTGCCTGGGCTATATAGTGAGCTCAGGGCCAGCCTGAACTACAAAGCGAGACCCTGTCTCAAAGAAAAAAAAAAAAGAAAATAGTGACCTCTGGTCATTAGAGTGTAATGCGCATCTCATGCCTGTTGGGTGGAGAGTTGCATGTTAGCAGAGGTGCTTTGGCATGATGTGTAAGAGCAAACTCTTCCTCCACTTGAGGCCTAGTTATTACGGGGAAGTCACTTTCCTTCACCCTGAGGTTTGGACCCACTGGAACATCATTCTTCTTCTTTGCCACCTGTTTCACTGGGTCATCAGGAAGATTTTGTGAGACACACAGAAGTGCTTGGAATATTCCTGACACAGAAGAAGCACAATGCAAGTTTGGACCACCACCTCTTTTCAGCATCCATCTTCTTAGGTTCTAGAAGCATCCGTAATGCCCTTCCGAGAACATCCAGGTGTTGCACATGTTGTATATCCTAAATTTGCCCAGGGATTTCGCCCCATGCAGAGTGGCACCTGGAGAGAAATTAGTATTTGGCACGGCTATAAAACCTCGACTTTGCTCCCACTCACCAGAACTTTCTTCCTTATAATTAAGGCATTGCTGGGCGCCATTCAGAAAAGCCCCTTGTGCTTAATACGTGACTGATCATCAAACATTTGAACAGTGTGAACATTTCCTTTGCAGGAAGGAGCAGATGCTCTGGTGAAAAACAAGGAGGGGCGAAATAAAGCGGAGGGAGTCTCATAAATTGCAGGGCTGAAGTTCAGGCTGAAGAAATCAGAAATTTCAGAGATGTGTTTATTTGTACAAGTCACTTATTATTCATGCAGTCGTAATCGCCAGAGACCTTTGTCTCTGAAGGAAACAGAGCAAGCCACAGCTAAATGAGTCACCCTCCGAGGAGTGTTGGTCTGCGACAGGAAGCTCACAGGGCAGGGAAAGCTTCTCTCCAGGTAGCAATAAAAGAGTTATCAGCTCGTTTTGGTACTCCTCTGGGACCCAGAGAGAAAAAAATAAGCTAAGTCTGGCACCTACATTCTTCCCTGCCTGGGTTGTCACGGCAACGGGATATAGCAACTGTTTGCAGGATTCTAGGGCCTTGGCAATTCTCACGGGTTTCTCTGCCTCGGCTTCTATGTATGCACGGGCATATGGATATGAGAACGGGTGCCAGCACGGACGAGAGGATGTGAAATTCATGCCAGGCTTCCTCCGGGCTTCACGGGACCTCGGCCGACCCCGTGGAGTTTCGCGTGCTCCACAGCTCGGCCGGCAGCATGGCCCATCTGGTCCCTTGCCGGCTTGATCTTCCAGGCTCCAGTCGTGAAAGGAGGGAGTTGGGCTTGGCCAGCTCAAAGGTTAACGTGAGCTCCGGAATGTTTGGAATCTTACTGGCTCTGTAGAAGCTGCTTCTAGGGTTCTTCAGCTGCCTGATGTTAAATATGCTAGGGTTTTTTTTTTAAAGCACTTCTGTCATTAGGACTATCGCTGTCATTATTAACTGTTGATCGAGGACATTTGTGTTATTCAGAGAAGGAATTCAATTAATGTATACAGTGTACATACTTAGATCAAGATAATTCTGTCACTCTTTATGCACACACACAAGTCTTAATGTAAGGGTATGAATATGACTAGATCTTTCACAAAATAAAAATTAATGATTAAATACCAAATAGAATTTCTGAGAGGAGACACATTTCAATATTTATCTATTGTTTTGCTTTTATTCACCTTTTTGTTTAGTCTATGTCTGTATGGCACCCAATACTATCCTAAGTATGCATTTTGCAGTGCTCTGTGCATGTGTGGTGGTGGTGGCGGCGTGTGTGTGTGTGTGTGTGTGTGTGAACATGCATGCGCACGCACCCTACAGGACTTCAAAGTGAGCCTAAATTCTATTCCTCCAAGTATTTGGAAAAAGGTATTTATTCGTATGAGCTCAGTGTCTGTCTTGTACACTATTTTACCCTTAAATATAGGGTAGTACATATTTTATAATGGTTAAAAGGTGTTTGAGGAATACGGAATGTATGAATGAAATAGACTAATCCTATTTGAGTTTCTTTTACTCTATTTTAAAATGTCTCTTTTAAAAGAACACACTTGGTCAGGCGTAGGGGGGCATGTCTGTAATCCCAGTGCTTGGGAGGGCTGAGGCAGGAGGATCACTGTGAATTTGAGGCCAATCTGGGATACATAATGAATTCAAGGCCAGCTAGCAGGACAAAGTGAGATCCTTTCGCAAAAATGCAAAATCCAAAACAAAACTAAAGCAAACAAAAGACTCACTGATTTACTCATCTCTTACTGTATAACACATAGCCCTAAAATATAGCAGCAAAAATTTTCACTTGAAATTTTATGTTTGTGCCTTCCGGAGGTCACAAATTCAAAAAAAGGCACAGCGAAGATGGCTTGTTTTTCTCTCCCATAATGTCTAGAGCCTTAACAAGGATGCACCGATTGGCCCGAGTAGATTATTACTAGCTAATGACTGAAGGGTCTGGGACAGTGGGATACACTCTACGATGACTGTTGACCAGAACTGTGAATTGGGGCTTCAGGGTTTCACAAATGGTGACTGAATTTTGAGATGTTTCAAGGCTTCTTCTGACCTTGTCTCAGATGGCATCAGGAAGATCCATTTTGCCATGTTTTGTTGGTTAAAACCATGTCACTAGAAGCAGTGCACCTTTGTTTGACACCTTCTGGGATATTGTTAACTAGGTTCTGTCACTCCGACACCAACTCTCGCTGGCTTACTTTCTGTGCTTTATTTATATCATAGCTTGCTATTGTCTAAAAAAAATTATTTCAGCCGGGCATGGTGGCTCACACCTGTCATCCCAGCACTCGGAAGGCAGAGACAGTAGGATTGCTGAGTTCGAGGCTTGCCTGGGCTACACAGTGACCTCAGGGCCAGCCTGAACTACAAAGTGAGACCCTGTCTCAAAAAAAAAAAATTATTTCAATCTACATTTCAATCTACTAATCTGTGTTGCAGCTGTGTCCTTTCTGGTATTTACATTTGCTATGGAATAGTTTATTTATTACTCGATGGTAAAGTATTTCTACTCATTTCTAATTTAAGCCATTTCCTGATTTCAGTATCTCACTTTTGAGTGTTTTTAATGACTTTATTCTAAGCAATAATCTGAGTCTTGCCTTTCTGTGAAGTATTTGTTACTTCAGGTGTCTAGTCACTTTTTCCTGGAAAACTAGCTCTGCAGTCATGTCCAGTGGACCAGACCAAAGGTCGAGCTTTGTCTGTGTCCCGGCTGAGGGCCAGAGACGGGCCCAAGGCCCTGTGGGAGGACAGCAAAGGTGCCTGTGACTCTCACACGCGATTCTGTCACTCAGGGGATCACGTTAAAAATTTAGAAGGAATATAAGACCCATGAAGAGATATTTTCTATAGTTGTCATTCATCGGTCCCAGTATTTGCAGGAGACGGGTTAAGCTGCCGAACACAGAATTGTTTTCATTAATTTTTCACTGTTTTATCTTTTTCAAATTTATTATTAGCACATTTGTGACCTATAATAAGTACAGTCACTGGGGGAGTTAACGCATATACACCTCACATCTGAGTCCTTTTTATTTTCTCTCCCTTCATCATTTATTTCTAGACCCTTTCTCTATCTGCAAAAGGTCTACCTTGTTTCCTGTTGTCTATCTTTTTATTGTTCTTTAAATTACTTGTACTTTACATTCATTTTGACTCTTTTCATAATAAGCGTCAAGCTCCAACAGTCTGATCATCCGCAATTTCAGTGGGGAAAGTCCATAACCTATAGTAGCAAAAAATTTACTTTAAATTTTAGCTTTTTCTTCTTTTTAATGGTATATGACCCGATTTAATTGTCATTTTTCCCTTTCCCCACCTCCCCACAACCCCCCACCCCCTAAATACATAAGCTTTGTTTCCCTTTTTATTACCATCACATTTTTTCTTTACCCCTCATTACTCAGCCTCCACCACATTTCCCTTGAATATTTTCTATTCCACAGTAACCACCATACCTTCTAGAACTCATTAACGTCTTCAGTTTCTCGTGCTAGAGAGCAGATATGACACGTACACATCTGGGACCTGTTTACAAGTTTTAGCTTCTTGAACGCCTCAATTTTGAATGCTTTAAATCCCTACCCTACTCTAACACACACACACACACACACACACACACACACAGCACACCCATCCTGCAAACATGCGTGGTCACACACACCGTCGTAGGACATTAATGATGGCCTTACTCATTTCCACAAGTTTTTATATATTTCTCTATGCTTGATTTTAGGGTCGGGGCCTGCATTCTTGGTATTTTGTAAGAAGTCATTGGAAACATTAAATTTGTCCAGTAGTTCTTTCCTAATTAAATATATTTCCTGTGTTTGGATAAAAAAGTGATGGCAAAACATTTATTTCTTCTAAATATGACAATCAAAAAAGTCACTAATGATATGGCCAAAAAGATACAACTGTTGAAATGACGCTGTCTTTTTAATTTTACACCAGATATAATAACTATAATTATCATCATCATCATTGTAGCTATTGTTTTGAAAACATATAATTTATTCAGGATTCCCTAGGTACCATGTTCAGTAATAAACAATTTATACGTATAATAATTTTGCAATTTATGAGTTTTAAAACTACTCTCTTCCAAGGTAATAGGCAAAATTTTAAAGTAGCACAGTCCAAAATAAATTATAATGAAACAAAATAAAATAAGAAACTGTTTCTTCACTCCACACTCTCAAAGGAACTTCTAGTACCTCTTTTTCTCACATTTGCAGCTGGAGCCTCATCATGTCCCCCAGGTTTGGTTCCAGAATGCCACTTCTAACCTGTTTAAAGATATTACTTTCTGTTCTTTGCAAAGGTTTTCCCATCTTTCTCTTGAGTCTTTTGTTAAGCCCAGAGTTTAAATTGTGAAGATTCATTTCGGTTTGATATTTTAAACAAGGTTTAGCGCGTTGGTCCTTTTGTGTTTATTTCTGCCTTGCTTTCTGTAGCCAGCTCTGGGTAATGCCGAACAAGGAAGCAGATAGACTCCTCCTTCCCCAGTCTGCGGTGGGGTCCTGCCAGGCGCTTCTCCGCAGGTGAAGAGCTCTTGAGCAGCAGCTGCTCCCCTGAGCATCTCCCTGCTGAGTTTCAGTGCTCTATCGTGTGGCATGCTGGCCTCAGTCAACACCTATGGTACATTTCAAAACTGCGAAAGGAATGTCCTCCCTGAACAAATGAAAAAGGATAAGTTGGTATGATATGTTAGCTTGCTTTAATCTTTCTACAGTGTTTCTGTCGACAAAAAATAAAAATAAATAAAAATCATATGGCGCCCCATAAATACACACAATTACCATTTATCAGTTGAAAACATGCAAACAATCTAAGAAAATCTCAGAGTAGGGGTTTCATTCAGCTGTAGAGCACTTGCCCATTTTGTGTGAGGCTCTGTTTTGTGGGTTCCACTTCCAGCCTCCTAATCTCCCCCATTTTCTTGCAGCAGAAATTCTCAGCTCTGAACCTCTTGAGTTATTGAGAACCCCAGACAGCACCCCCCATATCGGATCAAAAACATGCAAACAAAACAAAGAAGAAGCCAAGTTGCGAAAGTAGGAGCAGAGCCCTGGTGTCCCTGTTTGGCCATTAGCTCAACCGGATCAAAGCAGAACGCGTTGTCTACGGCTGGGCTCCCAAGGATCACCTCGATGACAGAAAGATGAACCCTTAGCTTAACTCGTGATAACAGGACTCATTCTGAGAGAAGCTTGAAAATAAGAAACCAAAATTGATGATGTCAGGAAGAAAATGAACAGAATGACTAAGAATAATAACATTGTTTCACAGTTTCCTATAGCTAGTATACAAAGGGAATTAATGATACTTAATATTTACGACCTGCTTGCAAGGATCCTTATAGTTTTTATTTCTTCCATTGAATTAAACTTATTCAGCAACATTATAGTCACTATTTTTGAGTTGCTGAAGGGCATTCTGCCGAGTTCTGAGCTTTGGTAAACTCTAGAATACCTTTAGCAGCTACTACGTCATGCATTTCAAGTTAAAAAGGAAAAAGGTTCTTTTAGAAAAATGTAAGTAGTATCTGCAGAGAGTTTTCCTCACTGGGTGTTCCGCGAGATGTGTGCTTACATACACGTTGGAGGAGCTGTCTTGGGAAGGTGGCGAGTTCCAGGCCGGAGCACACTCTGAGGATCATGCCAAGCAAATTTAAACTAGTTTGTGTCGTACTCCTTATCAGAGCCCTGAGGAGAGTAAGATGAAAAGTGATTCTCCAGGGACCAGTTGTGAGTGCACCATTTTCCAGGACTCACCTAAGAACATACCTTGTGACAGAGTCTCGAGATCCAGCGTCGTTCTGTCCTGGCATTGTGGTGGTGACGGTAGGCGAATGAGGAGCGGCCGGAAGTTTGCCATCTCTGCATCCCTGTGTGTCGCCGTGGTCTGGACCTCAGTCTCGCCCCCGGCTACCAAAGTAACCTCTAAATGAGTGCAGAACCATCAACCCAATGTGGCCTACCAGCCCCGCGACGGGGGAAAGGGATGCTGGGTGGAACTAGACAGTTTGCTGCTGTGTGAGTCCCATCTCCCGGGAAAATGATGCCACAGCCGTAGCAGATGTCACTGGTGAAGACATGTGGCAGATACGACCTCGATTCCACCAGGGTGTGAGATGCGAACAAATTCCTAATGTGGAAAAGTGAGTCGATGGGTATCGCCTCTTGCATATGCTAATCTTTCCATCCACTGCCCATGAAGCAGTAGTAGAATCTAAAAGGTGAAAGGCAACATGAGATTTGGTGCATCCTGATGTGGTTTAATTTTTACAAAAACTGTATGTGTCGGCTGCAGCTTTAAAGCAAATATCCCGTCCATGCAAACTCTTTCACACATGCATGAAAAGCATTAAATCATCTCAGGTGTCTAGGAGGAAAAAGTGCTATTGCTCTGCTTCCAAAGTAGATGTCAGATCTCTAGTGACTCCTCACACCAGAACCTTGCCTTTTATGTCGGGGACTCTTAAAAGCCTGAAAGCTTGTTTTGAGGGTGGTGGGGAAGAAAATGAAGACATGGAGTTTATTTGAAGTTCCAGCTGAGAGAAAAGGAGAGAAAAAATACTCCTATTGATGTGTGATATTTTATTCTTAGTATGTGTTTTATTCTCTGGGAAGTGACTGAAGAGGGACAGAAGCAGAACTCGTCTTGAAGCAGATGCCTGGAGTATCTCAGCTGAACAGAATTAAATTGAATTGGGCCACATTGAACAAAATAGACTCTGTATTACCTGTGTTGAAGGAGAGCTTTGGGGACCTGAGATCTATGTTCTGAGCATGAGTTGCTAGCACGAAAGAAGTCTTAAACACAATGACTGAGGAAGGAATTTAGGATTTGGAGAAAATCCAGACATTCTATGTCCAGGTGACTGTGGCTAAACATAGGGTGGGTAATTGAGTAAATTAATGTGGTTGTCCAGGTTTTTTAAAAAAAATTTATGAGTACATGTTTGGAGTTCCTGTATTTTACAATATCTTAGGAAGTCAGTACTAGCATTTTTGGTTAGGAATTGATAATGAGGAGGACTTCTTTCCGACTTGGCAACGCGGTCCGTATTCCATCATAGTGACCATATTTTCCAATCTTGAGGAACAAGAGCCAGTAGAACTCATGAGGCAGATGAAATCAGACCGAAGGGGGACTTGGACCCCAATCTTGAAAATCCCCACCTCTTTCACTAAATACAAACCAGAAAAATGTAAAACGATGAGATTGCTTTCTTTGTATAAGATATTGGGAGAAGTACATGAATTATGTGGTAAGTATGAAATGTTTCCACAAATAATTGCTACATTGGTTTGGATATTTATTTTCATATTCAGAAGAGGTTCAGGGTGCATTTGAAAATGGTGCAGTCCTGTTTTCATAGGCCAAGTAAACCACAAAATCAGAGCTCTGGCTTTCTCTTGTAGAGAAAACACACCTCTTCTCTCACTTCAAGCTAAGCAGTCCAGAGCCCCAGGGGACAAACAAGTGTGATAGGTCCATCCCAGGGCTGAGTCAGACACCACATCACCTCCAAACCTTTCTTGTTCTCTTATAAAAGTTTTTTCTTTTTTCTTTTGAGTGATTTCCAGTACTTATCCAAAGTTTTCCATGTCCCAAGATTTAAAGTACTTTATAATATTTTCTCATTTTATTTCCAAAGATCACCAAAAATCTCAGACTAGAACGATCTCCATCTTTGAAAAGAGGTTATAAAGGAGAGAAGAGATCAAACTCATCCAAATTACATTGTATCTAATAATAGCACCAGAATTTGAGTCCAGTTCATCTAGCACCAAGGCCTATTTAATCAGCAAAATATGTTTTCTTAAGAAAAAATGTTTCTATTATAATATCAATATAAAGATGAAATGCAAAGGGGACACACTGGTGAGACATAATGAATAATTTTCTCCTTCACTTGTCCAACACTACTTTCCCCACAACCTTCCCTTAGATTACAGACAGTGGAGAGGAAAAAAAAAGTACATATATAGCTGGGCATGGTGGCTCACGCCTGTAATCCCAGCACTCGGGAGGCAGAGGCAGGAGGATTGCTGAGTTTGAAGCTTGCCTGAGCCACATAGTGAGCTCAGGGCCAGCCTGAACTACAAAGCGAGATCCTCTCTCCAAAAAGAAAAAACAAAACAAAAAGTACATATATAATATATTTATATATTATAATATGTAATATTTATATATATATATATGTATAACATTGTATATATGAATTTTAACTAATCAAATGATCTTCATAGATCTTCTAACCTGAGATTACCTTGCTGTGTGGAAACACAGTTCACAGTTTTTTAACACTCAGTTCCAGGATGTTCTTTCTTGATTCCTAATTTAATTCAGACTTGGAAAACTGGAAGATACTTTCCTCCTGTTCTAGCCAGAATTTTGTTCTAGCACTTGTAAGGATTTACGCCCATGTCAGTCATCGGAATTATCGGGTCTGTAGTGGTGTGGACTGCCGAAGGTCCTATTTTCTTTCAACTTGTTCTTGCCCATCTGTTGCACAGCTATCAATGAGTATATCCTAGTAACAAGCACATTCTGGCTCTGATGTTGCTGACCACTGTTTGCAAAGCCTAGGCCCAAGAAATGTACAGCTTCATTCCAGTTCACTAGCTGTTGCTTGAGCTGGGCTCATGTTTGATCTCTGTATTTGCCTCCTTCTAATCCTGCTGGGCTTCATTATGAGGGCCTTCAGCATTACATGCAACCCTACTAGCCATCTGCAAGAGTGTGAAAGATATAAAATCAGTCTATAATCTTTGAATGTATCCATACATTATTGATCATTTTATGGTGTAGATGGCTTTCTTTGTATGATAAAATATAAGAACTAAGTGGCAACATTTTTTCATAGATATGCATGTATATTAATCATTTAAAAGTAACTTAGTACATTACTGAAATGAGAGAATAAAATAGAATGAGTATATCCATAATGAATTTAAGGTACCAGAAAACCTCAGCTAACAACTGTTATCACCTTAGCTCTTCTGTTTGTGAGAAGAGGAACAGGGAAGATGAACCATACAGGTAGATGGCATGTAACTGAACTTGATTTGTGGCATAAAGATTAGATAAAATTATTTCCCATCTACTTTGATGAAGCTTTAATGATAGCTCTGAGAGTAAATTGCAATGGACATATATTATGGAATCAATTTTCCCTAGTATCTGTCTTTGTAATTGGCTCAGAAATACTTAAATATGATGTTCTTCTCTGCTTCAGATTCCTCAGCTCATGGGAGATATGGCTGCTGCTGCTGTCATGTCTTATATCGCCCTCATTTTCCCAGTCCCTAACTTTGCACAAATCCTCAGCTTGGACTTTTGCAAGGGTCTAATTTATTTTAGTATGCCAGCATTTGCCTCTAGAGTGAGAACTGGTACTTTCACTTACAGTAATACTTGTACATTTAAGATTTTCTGAAAAGGTTTAAGGGAAATTTGCTTAACCCAAAGCTGTAATTTTAGATTACATTTAAAAAGTGCCTTGTATTGACTCTGTAATAATTAGTTTCTGTAAGCTAATATTTGTGAAAATTTATAAGGACTATATAATTTCCAGCAATTTACAGATGGGGATGTGTTCTGGGAACATCTTATTTAATACATGTAGAAGTTCTAGAATATGTATCACTGTTTAGGCCCCTGTTAAGATGAGTCAGCTCTTTTACTTAAAAAAAAATACTTTAAACCATGGGACTACTAAATAATTATCCCAATTTATGTCACATGGGTCATGAGTGATACCAAACCTGGATCATTTGGAAGACCCATTAGACCAAGAATTGCAAAGTCTCTAGTAATACATTGATAGGGCTCATACAACCTGCTGTTCATTTATCTGAGTCATCTTGAAAGAATACTACATTTGATCCTCAAGGGAAAGATAAACTTCTCAAAACCTGAGGATCAACTTAAAACTGTCTTTCTAGACTCAATTTCACCATAGGCCCTACTAAATCTAGACTTTACATCACCAAATAGGCACACAGTTCCCCAAAACCAGCTTTATTTTAGGTTACTTGCCAGTATAGTTTATTAGTATAATATAACATATATTTAAGTATTACATTGCAACAGAATTATAGGATTTTTCTTTGTATTACAGAGGCTCTGGAATCCCTGTAACTATGTCAACCATGTATTCCTCTCATTTTCCAAACAGTGACACTGGGATTTAGAATTCCACCTTTGAAAGTGCTGTGCAAGGCCTGAAACTCCACTGGAGGTGTTCAGGAAAAGCTCACCTACATACAATAACGTAAGCTGGGTACCTAAAAGTATCTTTCACAATTAATCATGTCCCCTTTACTCTGCGTACTCGCTATATTACATTACAAAGTTATAAGCAAGCCTGCAAGAGAAGATAAGTAAGTAAATCAACCAAAGCCTAAATAAACTGATACATAATTAAATCTTGATTTGAAGGTCAGGGTTCTCAGTCATGTTTTCCAGGAAGAAAAAAAAAAATCTTAACTGGGTTCAAAGTGAGAAGGAAGCCTGCACTGCAGCTTCTTTTCACGTTACACCACGGAGAAGGGAGCCACAAGTGTGCTTGCCTTTCCCACAGAAGTGAATTCGGCCGCAATTGCAAGCACGAAACTCAGAGGGAAAGAATATGGTCTGCTCTACCCACGGCAGACTGAGTCCACTTAGTCGGAGCTCACCGCTCGCCATGGCTCTAATTACGAAGGTGGCCCCTCTTTCTGTCCAAGATGAAAGCCAGAGCCGTTATATGAAAAGGAAGAACATTAGCTTCAAAGTCTCCTCCCTTTTTCCCTTTCTAATCTTTTTAGCTTAACCCATGCTTGTGTTCAACCGTGCAAGGGGAAGTCAGAAGGTTTTCAGTCATCATCCTTTCGTAGCCCCTGCTGCTTCTCCACGTGTAGCGCTGTTCCTTTGTGTCCTAGTGTTTGTCATACACTGTTCCGGAGAGTCCAACCACGATCACATAACCAGATCGAAGACAAAACGTGAGGACCTTAGCTTTCTCTGTCATGTGCATTTTTAAGACAGACATCTATTCTGGAGTCTTGTAGTTGAACAGAAGCAATAAAAGATCATGTGTATGGATGCGTCCAGTTTGTCCTAAGTATCTATGAATTCTAAATTGAGGCCCCTGGCCTTGATAAAGCCACAAGACACCTTCCATTATCTGTTTGCAGGTAGAGGAGAGCCATGCCTGTGTACCCAACATTGCTCATTAAGTTCCAGAATGCCATTTCCACAAGTGGTATCATCCACGAGTAAAATGCAGTTTTGGATATTTATTTATAGGACATCGAGCTGCAGTTAGCCTGGACCATAATTCCAGACCCGACTCTGGTGGTTTCATAACCAAGAACACCTAACACCAGCACCTTTGCGCTAACTCCTTCCTTTTAATTTCACTTTCCAAGGCAAGAACTTTTACTCCCTACTTAGCAACCTTGAATAAGTTCTTGGTGTACTGAACATAAAACAAAGAAATCAACGTGTGTTTCTTTTCAGATTTGAACCTATTTCTTTTCCTTTTTGTTCTTATATTTTCACTCTTCCTTTTATCCTTCAATACTTTGCTAGTTCCCCCGAATTTAACATATATCGGTCTCTTTAAATTCAGCTTCTTTTGATTCCCTCACATATTAAACTGTACCAAAGACAGACAGGTCACATGAAAATCACAGGGAGGCTCTCTTTCCCCGCTCAGGTTAAGGATGTCCATTCTTCACGCATTTTATTCCTTATTTTTACTTTGTCTTGAGACGTTTGTCAGTTAGATTGCATAACAAATGGTGTCAAAATATTAAATGTTCTAAAACAATAAGCACCTCTTAAATTCGTAGCTCTCTGCACTGTCATTTGCACTGGGCCGGGGGGGCCCTTCTGCTGCTCTGAATGGAGCTGTGTGCTCTCATCTGGGCTCATGCGTTTGTCAAGAGTCAGCTTCCAGACCGGCCGGAGACTCCCCGAACCAGCACGACCTGCTGGGTACTTTGTTTCCTGCGCTCTCTCAGCCTCTGCAGGGCTTCCTGGCTCATTCCTACGGTGGCCACAGCAAGACGTCAAAGGTGACAGGAAACCTGTAAAAATCTCTTGATATTGAGCCTCAAAACCTCAGGGAATAACATCTGGCTGCATTTTGTTAAACACTTTCAGTCGAGGATCAGAGAGGGAGAGAGGTGCATAGATGCCACATCTTGAAAGGAGGGCGGAGCTTTGCCCAAATTTCAGTAATCTAATTTGCCACGGAAAGGAGAGGTGGTACATATGACTCTGGTGGTTGAGTTTGGGATTCCAAATGCCGGTGTTAAATCATCTTCACAACTTACTCATTGTGTACATGCTCCTTACTTCTCTGTGGTCTCATTTCCAAATGTAAAATAGAGACAATAAAGCCAGGCCTGGCGGAACACACCTGTCATGCCAGCACTAGAGAAGCTCAAGCATAAGTCTTTGCAAGTATGAAGCCAGCCTGGACTACATAGTGAGTTCAAGACCAGAGGGGCTATAATGCCAGCCCCTGTCTCAGAAGAAATAGAGGGACAGTAACAGTATCTATGTCATAAAGGTTGATAATGATTTCAGAAAAAAAGATAAAGGAAAGGTTATATATGAGTTTAACACCATGTCAATTAAAAAGTCAGAAGTACATTTTAGTTATTTTCATGCCATTGCTACTACTTTATTAGCACTTTAGGCTTTGAGTACTCATTTGATATATGATAGAAAAATCTATAAAATTTTGTTTAGCTCTGAATTAAGACTTTGAATTCCACTGAGCCCCAAAGATACCTTTGACCTAAAGAAACACTATTCTTCTATTTGTTAGTCACATATATAATTGATCACGGGATGACAAATGTGACTTCACTCTCCTGCTTTGGTTATAGACACAGTGCATTGATTTTTAACAAGTTTTCCATCTTTTAAGGCTTCCAGAATCATTGTCAATTAACTAAAGGTAATAGAAAAGAAAGATCATATTTCCTAGCCAGAATTTTGAAAACCACAAGAAAACTTCTTTAGGGCTGGAGATTTAGCTCATTGGTCCCAGCACCTGCCTAGCAAGCGCAAGGTCCCTGGTTCGATCCCTGGAGGCCACATACAGCAATACCAGGTGTGGTGATTCACACCCTCCAGCAATCAGTAACACATACTACAGTGCCAGGCATGGTGGCTCATGCCTGTAATCCCAGCACTCAGGAGGCAGAGGCAGGAGGATTGCTGTGTCCGAGGCTTGCCTGGAGTACATAGTGAGACTGTGTCTCAAAAAAAAAAGTTCCATTATAACTTTGTTTTGATATCTATTAACTATATTGTCTTCAAAGTAAGTAAAAAAAAAAAGTAAACCAGTGATTTCCCAGATATTCATTTTCTGATCTTATTTTGGGTTTTAAAAATCATAGTAGAGGTGGAAGAACTCTTATATGTGTGTTCTACTTTATAACTAACACTTGTGTAATTAGAAGTTAATATAGTTATACACTTATTGTGAGATAGCCATAGTATATAAAAGTTAATGCAAGTACTATATTTTTATGGGAAAAGATACTTTTCCCAAAACAAAGCAGTTAATTAGAAAAGCAATGTTGCCGGGCGTGGTGGCTCACACCTGTAATCCCAGCACTTGGGAGGCAGAGGCAGGAGGATTGCTGAGTTTGAGGCTTGCCTGGGCTACATAGTGAGCTCAGGGCCAGTCTGAACTACAAAGCGAGACCCTGTCTCAAAAAAAAAAAAAAGAAAAGAAAAGCAATGTTGTTTGGTACTTTCTGTAAAAAATTCAATGATTGAATTCTCAAGTCTCATTTTATAGCCAGTTTGTTTTGATACATAATGTTGATTGAAGTTTATGGAGAAATCTTACCTTATATCTCACAGATCTGCTGAAAGGGTCTCAAGAATCCTCATTGGTAACAAGACTTAAAGAATATCTTCTTTAAACAACATATATTACAATCAACTTAAGGAAGTATAGTATTTATGTAGAGGAAATAACAAAATAGAACATATTTTCAAGGTAAAAGGTGGTCTGCCTCCAGGGACCGGGGCGATTGCAGACTTGATTTGCTTGCCTTCCTTCGGTTCTCCGTCTCTTGGGAACGCACCGATCACATAGCCACAGCAGGACCCCTTCCCTCACCAGCTCTGGCTGCCAGAGTCAGAGGTGAATATTCACCCAGGTGAGAGCCAGCCACAGCCCTGCTGAGGGCCATGAAGTGTGGGCTTCACTTCTCCACTGGTGAGGACTATGCCACCCATATTTCAATAACAGTGTTTTTGACCATAAAGACAGTAACGTTTTCTGTTGGTTAAAATTAAGGGTCAGAACAGGGCAAGAGGAAGCTACATGACAAGCACATAAGAGGTTCTTGCATCAGTCATGTCCCTAGATCCAGAAGATGAGATAAAAATGTTATTCTGAAAAGAGAATCAGAAGCCATTGGACACCTGGCATGAGGACAATGAATTTGTTTTTTCCAAAATGGAAAAATAAATTGAAAAGGCAAAAGCCCTTTGGGAAATATCAGGAATCATAATGAAAATTCAGGCTGATTCTGAAGGAACAGCTTAGCTTAAGGGTAAGAAAATGTCCAAAATATGTGTTCTTTAAATTAAGACCATCAGAACTCTATCTTTACACCTGTGGTACCTTCACTGAAGCCTGGTCAAATGACAACAGATAAATAAATGTCAGTAGAATTTTGCAAAGATTCAGTAATCAGTTTGGAAAGAAGTAATTTTGCCAAGCCTCCTAAACTCCATGAATCCAATTATTCATCTGCTAAGTGGGAATAATAAAAATAGAGCTGACAAATTAAGGCCTAGAGAGGAAATGTAAAGAACCTGATTATGACACATAGGAAATAAAAGACTGGGAACTCTGTTCAATCCAGTAATGTGTCTAAAATATAAAATACGTAGATTAGAGATAATGCCAAATATCTCAGTGTCATATAACTCACAGATAAGAGTTTAGAGTAGTTAGCTTTCCTGTGTTTAAAATATTTTTGATACCTTTGTCATCCAGGTTTAAGAGAATTTTCCTTTTTATTTTTGTATCAGGGATCAAACCATGACCTTGTGCTTGTGAGGCAGGCATTAGAACCACAGAGTCAAATCCCCAACCCCGGGTTGAAGAGAATTTTTAGGCAATTCTATGTTTTTCACCTTATATTAAACAGGAATCTGTTTCTACTTTGATTTTTGTCTTTTCTGGTGTTCAGTTAGCCTAATGGCTGTGGCCATAGTTGAAAGGACCTTTCTCAATGAAACTACATCAAGTCACATTGCTACAGCAATCTGTAGGATAGAGAATACTTTCATATATAGGGGTCTGTATCCTTCAGAGAAAATTCAAGTGGGAAGCTTCACTATTGTTCCCTTTTTATAAGTAAGTCTCTAAAATGAAATGCTTTTCCCAAGGTCACATAATGCATTCCTGCCAGAGCCAGACTGCAGATGCGTTCTGGCCTCAGTGCACACAGATTACCTGATAGTTTGTAAATATCATTTGACCACAATATTGTCAAATGGTTTCTTAGAAATATATTTTTGATGCAAAATTACTAGAGTAAAATTTGAATAATATCCTCATTTAAAAACAAAGACATAAGCCAGGATGTAACTCAGTGGTGCTAAGCCCACCTGGAAAACACAGGGTCGTGAATTCAATCCCTGGTACCAGAAAAGATGATAATAAAAATTAAAAACTAAGAAACAATTTGTCCTGTTAACTTCTGACTTCCTTCTGTTGACTTATGAGTAGCATTTGTTTCTTGTCTGCACTGAATTTTGTGAGTAAAGTCATTTAAAAATTGCTAGCACTCATTTTGGAATAAGATCTAGTTAATTTCTATCTGCATTTTTAAAATTTATTCCTAAAGTTTTCGTAGCATTAAAACTAAGTAGTACATATGATGACGATGATGACGATGATGAAAACCATCATGGAGCTTTTTTATTTAGCCCAGAAATCCCAAAAGTTAAGTCAGTATGATATCTGCTATATTTGGAGAAAAGAGAGGTCTGTCTAATGCTAAAAAGCCCAGTAATAGGAGTCAATAAACACACTTTACCTACCTTAACGTGTACTTCAAGTTATGTACATGTTAGCATATAATACTAATTTGCTTCCATTTCATACATTGGATAACATATGAGCATACATTTAAAAATATCAAGTCTATAAAGAAAGTTTCTTTTTTAAGGAGCCAAATTTGGACTGAATTTCTGAGGGTACAAAACATGAACAGTAACAGGTGCATTGAGGCCTGTATGAAAGATCGTGACATTTACTCAGTCAGAAAATGATTGGTTACACACTGAACAACTAAAGAAATGTGAAAGTGCAACTAAGACGTCAAGAGTATTTGACTGAATGAAATAAGGTTGCCATTTAATGCAATCCTGAAAGCTCCGAGTGATCTATATAGTTATGCTAGGAGTGAAGCAGACTGAGGGGGGGGGAGCACGAGAGAGAAAGGGAGGGTACAAGCAGAAAAGGCAACACAGCTCGTGGTGAGGTGATTAATAAAACCTGCAGCTGGAAAACAACACAAAACAAGTTGGAAGGACGCAGTGTGAGACGAAACAAGGCAAAAGGCCCACATAGAGTTGGATCTCTGCAAATGATATTCATTTAAACATAAAATAAAATATGATGCCTTCATTCATGCTAGAGAGATTGCTAATCTGTAACTATTCTGCAATGGTATCTGGAGTTAAGGTGTCTGAAGCAATTTATGGAACAAAGAGAACCTGAGGAAGAAAATGAGCCTATGGTGGTATTGTGATGCTGGAGTTTCGTTAAGGGAATGTGGACGGAAATAGAGCAAAGTGGAGCAAAGTAGAAGGAGAACTGGCGGTAGAAGTTGGAAGGACACGAAGTTGCGTAGAACCCTAAGGGCTAGCCCAAGGAAACCACTACGAGTAGTGAGACTCTGTGTCATCGAAGTAGAGGAGCGATCGTGCTGTTTACTGGAATAGGGACAAGTGGAGAATATTCTGGAATTTTCTTCAGTGAGAAGAGTTTAAAAATATGACTATATTGGATATGAGAGTCTAAAACATCTCAGAGAACACGGGAAGTGTTCATTTGGCAATATGAAGCTCAAATTTGAACTCAGTGTGTTAGGAGGTAGAAACAAGGAGTCATCTGACTAAAGGGCATCAGTAAGTATCCTGTTGACTGTGTGGTTCAGTGTAGAGCACTTCCAATGACCTATGAAAATAAGGGAAACTAGCTGGAAAAAGGATGCTGAGGGAGGTAAAAGAAACATCAAAAGAAAAGCAGTAGAATCTTAGACAAAAATCTGTTTTCACAAAATGGGAAGGTCCTGGCTCGGTCCTCTTGTCTTTGCTTTTGCCTTGGAGATGATGATCACTGTCAACACTTGCTTTCCAAAATGTCTCAGGAGCAGCCTTATCTGTTTGAGGAAATTGCACTTCAAATTGTCCATTACAGTCGTACATCAAAGAATTTTAAAGGTTGTAATAAGGAGACTTATATTTTAAAGCCATTATTCTCATGATTGTGCGAAAGATGGGTTTTAAAAGGACAAGTCAAAAATGAAAAACCTTTTATTGAGACTACTGTAATAATGTAAATAGAGAATACGGAGGAGTTGATGACACTGAGTGTTGATATGAAAAAGAGAGGGTGAATTCAGGTATACTTAGTTGAAAGAAAATAAAGATCTTGTAATTTGTTCTCTGTTGGGAAGAACATTAAGACATGGTTCAGGTCATATTTACATATAAAATATTATGCCAAACATTATTGGATAGAATACCCCAAATGCATAACTAGAAATGAATATAATAAACATCAATTTTCAGACATTGTCATGCCTGCAAATATTGCCAGTGGACAGCTCATAATAATTCTGAATAGGGGATAAGGTAAAAACTATATGATAAAAATATTTAGGAATTATCAGAATATTTTCCAAAACCAAATTTTTGAAAATTCCCATGTTTATTATAGAATAAAGAAAATAGTGGAAAAACTGGTTGGAAGATTCCAAAACTTAAGGGTCAGATAGCACAAGAAACTGTCCCCAAGAATCAGAGAAATAATAGCAGAGATGTAGAGGAAAAATGTGAAGCACTTTTTTGGGAAAAGTTACCCTAATACACCATTGCTGGGAATTTAAATCAGCACAGCCGCTATGGAAACCAGTTGGGAGGTTTGTCGAAAAGCCAAAGTCTAGAACTACCAAATGCTACAGCTAACCACTCATCAGTAAGTATCTGAATGATTTAAAGTCAATATACCATAGAGATACTTACATATGCTTGCTTATCGTGACACAATTCCTAATATCCAAGTTATCAAGTGAACTTGTCAATGGGTGAATGGATGAAGAAAATGTAATAGTATTCAGTAATAAGAGAATGACATGCAATTTGGAAAAAAAATAAATGGAACTAGAGATCATCATTTTAAAAGATATAAGCCAGACTTAGAAAAATAGGTAGCTTGTATTTCTGTCATACATGGACTCTAGAAAAATAAAGGTGACAAAAAAGTAGAAGGGACAGTATTAGAGAAGAAGAGGACTCGAGCAAGATAAAGGTGGGGACAGATACAACCTAAGGATATCCTGTACGTGTGTAAAAACAGCACTATGCAACTCTATTCTGTTGAATTAAAATGTACTAATAAGATATGTATAATAATTAATATATTTTAATTTCCTATACTGGAATAACTTGTCAAGCAATGACCTTTAAACAAGACACACGAAGCAAATTGGGAATCATGAAACAAAAGACAAACCAGGAAGATAACGTAAAGGAGGAATCAGGTTTAAAATTCAAAGAGAGATACCTAAGAGAAGAAAAGTAGTGTGTAGGGGTTTCGTTAGAAC